>JAULJZ010025923.1:0-15414 GCA_032270985.1 Heliamphora pulchella | reverse complement strand
CAAGAAACTTGGTAAAAAGGGCCCACAAGGATGAAAAACAACCTTTTTCCAACATTCGGCCAAAAATGGATGAAAAATGGTTTAGAAATCTTGACATACCTTCACTCTTTTGATCATTACTTTTTCTACAAAAAGAATTTTAAGGTGTGAGAGGAGTCATTGGAAAGAAGACTTATGGGGCTTCGATTTGAGTACAAGAACGACCCAATTCTGAGTCCGGATGAGGGAGATAGCATCAAAATAAAATGGCTCAGCGCAGCCAGTCTGCTAGAGCAGACATCGGGAGCTCAAGCGAGCTACCACTCGAGAAAAACCCAGATTTTCTGTTCTTGAGTGTTCTAAGGCCCCAAACACTCAAACACACACAAACCACCATCTCAACCACAAATCTAAGCCTCCAAACACCTTCTCGACACCCTTGAACGTGCCCAAACCTGGAACCACCATAAAACCACGAAAGAAAAAACTCAAAACCCAATTCCATCCGTCGGAATCGCTGAAAAAAATGGATTTCAACCCAAAAATCCAACTTGATCATAAAGTCAGATCTACAGCAATCTAACCGTTAAAAATACACACAATTACACGTAGCACCCTTATAAGACATGAGAGTCTAGAATCCTAGTTCGGTGAGTTAAAAACTCAACGCCTCGAACCACGTGCAAAATCGAGCTTCGTCGAAATAAAATTCTGTCTAGATGAACGCGTAGCCCACCGTGCCGAAAGCAAGGATCTACTGTTGGATCGTTGAAAACCGAGCCCCGGGCCCCCGAGAACTTAGAGAGAAGGCAGAGAAAAAAAAAAAACTTACTGGAGAAATTTTGTAAATATCTTTTGAAAATATCTAATTCTAGATATTTATAGGCCTCCAAAATATCTTTTTTTTTTTAATTTTTCAAAATTCGCACCGTAACATTTCACGGCCCCAGGAACCTGCCCCACATGCATATCTAACCCCAATGATGCATCAAAAATATATAAAAAACATACTATCACATAAACACGAAACGCGCGTCGAAAAAGAAAACAGGTCAGGATCTCACATTTATACTAACTAAAATTTTGAAAATTCAAATAAGACAAAAGAATATCTATTTTCCACTAGATAAAATAAACACCACCAATATGTTGGATTATATGTTACTTATTTTAGTTATTTTTTAATTTTTTGATGAAGAAATTTGACATTATCAATTTCTTTCATCAAGACAATTCAAACAAGTAAAAATTTTAGTCAAAAGATAAAAAACCAAAAACAAAAATAAAAAAAATAAAGGTAAACAAAAATATCAAAATTTATCTCAAATGGGACCAATAAAAATTGAACACTTAAAAAATGGAAGTTAAAAATACCAAAATATAATTTTTCTAAAATAAGTTTTTTTTGTTTTATAAAATTATTTTTTCCCATAAGTAAAAATTAAAAATTATGACAAATTATCTTGAAATATACAAGAAATTTAAAACTATTGTAAAAAAAAAAACCTAAACAAAAACAATCTTCTTTTTGTCATAGTTTTCTTTGAATGACATAAAAGTCCTAAAATTAGGGGTGTGCCCGCGTAGGTCATGAAGAATTGTAGAAATTTCTTTTACCAATTCCCTTTTGGTAAGTTGTTTTTTTTCTTTAATATGTTGTTTACCTACTGATTGTCAAAACTAGCATGTTGGGTGAAGTTTCTAGGCGATTTCAATATGCGGTTTAGTTAGGCGGTTTAGTCGGTTGAAAGGTTGTAAAACTTTGAGACAATTTTCTTAAAATTAATTTTTAAAAAAATAAAAAAAAAATTATTGTAATTTGTTTTTAAAAAAATTATATTTAACATGTCAAGCAAAAATACCAACTAAAAACAATAATAGTAATTAAAGAACATAATTAAATATTTTTAACAATAACACATACAGTACGTGCTTCTTTAAAAATAATGGTGGCGGTCGGTACTGACAGACTAACTGGTCAGAGGTCGCTCAGAACTAGTTGGTCGGATATGAGGGTTGGTCTCGAGAATACCGAATAGTAAGGGGCGATCGAGACGTTATCTGTTGTCTCTTGATTTTTTCTGATAGTTCAGGGACCCACTCTCACGATTTATGGACCCTCCAAATATGCGAGGAGATTGATCAGAGATATAAGGGATTTTCCCTAATCAAGTCTATAGTGCTCCTATAAATGAATGATGGTAATTCCAATACAAGTATGACTAATGACTCATTACTTCCAGTCATTTAAGATCATATAGTTATTGAGTTAGGCATCGGAGGATATTTGGCTAGTACCCCACCGGTGCTAGTCTTGATGTTTGTCCTTTCAGGTCTATTCGGAGGAGGCATCATGACTAGTAGTGAGTCCAATTCGCTTGGTTCAACCATCGAGCCATCATCAATTGGCGCTATCTGTGGGAAACTCTTCCTCCCTCCTTTAATACACTCGATTGTAGAAACATGAGCAATGACCACTGACAATAATCGCCAACACCTTCTAGCAACGAACGGTGCCACAGACCCACGCATTGATCAATAGCTGGCTGATTTGACCCATCTGGTCTAGGGGTTGGCGCAACAGACACGCGCTCTCCACTCGTGATTCGAGGCTCAAGCAATGGGACCCCCACCTGTCTAGGTCAGGCTGCCAGGAATCTGCGTGGCCAACCTCGCACCGATTAACCTTGCTCCCCAAAATCATGAAGTTCTAGGCCATCCTAATCTCGTCAATGACAATGCCCTCCTCGGCCAAGGGCAGGGGGTTAAGGGCAATGCCAACCACCTTCGTGACCGGAAGGAGGTGGATGGTCTGCAAACTGACCCAAAAGTCGGGGATCCTCACCACGCAAGGAAGGCTTACTCGGACATCAAGTCTAAGGTCACTGTCACGATTGAACTTGAGATGAGGTGAATGAGGGAACAACTTCAAAATGTTATGGAGGCAGTGAAGGACAAAAAGGCCAGGGGTGTGGACGAGCTTGTGCAAAGGATCGACCTCCTATTCTCGCCAGTGATAATGATGGATCCTCTGCCATCAAAGTTCAAAATGCCCCAAATGAAGGCCTTCGATGGGATGAAAAACCCTATGGACCACTTGGAGACCTATAAGGCCTTCATGCACCTCCATGCAATTCTAGATGAAATCATGTGCCGAGCATTCCCCATTACCCTGAAAGGATCAGCCCGCGTCTGGTTCAGTCGTCTCAAGCTAGAATCCATCAGCACCTTCAATAAGCGCAGTAAACTGTTCATAGGGCACTTTATTGGAGGACAGAGGCAGCGTCGCGTCGGTTGACCACTTATCTACTGAATGTCAAACAGACAAACAGAGAGTCACTCAGGGACTACGTGTCTAGGTTCAACACAGGGGAACTCCAGGTCGATGATATAGATGACAAAGGGGCTTAGGTGGTGTTCATGGGGGGCCTACAACCCACAAAATTCTTGTTTCCTCTATTTAAGGCACCACCTGAGAGTATGGCCGAGCTGATGGCTAAAGCCTAGAGGCATATGAATACAGAAGATGCAATGAATGCAAAGAAAGACAAAGTCAGACCTGATCAGGAAACAAAGTCCGAGCGCCAGGGACCAAATGAGGTAAATCAACCAAGGAGGTCGAGAGAGGACGAACGGGGGAATCCCAGGCACTTAGACATCAAAAAACCTCGAATTCCCTCCATTCGATTCGAGAGGTACACCCCCCTAAACACACTCATTGACCAGGTTTTGTTATAGATATGTGACGACCCTGATTTGAAATGATCAAGGAAATTGAAAACTACACCTAACCGAAGGAACTAGGACAAGTATTGTAGGTTTCACAAGGACCATGGGCACAACACAGAGGACTGTTTTGATCTGAAGGAGCAGATAGAGACACCGATCCGGAGAGGTCAGCTATGCTGGTTTGTGACTGATCGACCAAGAAAGGAATAGCAAAGTACAGCATGAGAAGAGCCTTCGACCGACTGAGAAATAGCTAGAGAGGTTCATTTGATATCTGGCAGGCTTGCTAGAGGGGGAGACACCAGCTCCTCAAGAAAGGCCCATTCGAGAAAATTGAAAGCCGAGGTACCGATAGAGGTCCTCACCACCAGTCGCTCACTCAGAAGCCAGACAAACGCAAGAGATGAGGCGATCACCTTCTTGGAGAAGGGGTTGAGCATCCCCATGATGAACCCTTGCTGTTCACAATGGTACTGGCTAACTACCGTGTATTGCAAATACTGATAGAAAATGGGAGCTTAGCAGACATCCTATTCCTGAAAACCTTTGAGTAGCTTAACATTAACAGACACCGGCTGCCCCCAGTCAAATCCCCACTAGTGGGGTTCATCGGTGTGAGACCCTGTCCCATTTTAATTTTAAAATTTTTTTCGACATGTTGTTTATTGTTTTTACTATAACATGTTTATATGCACTTTATGCATGTTCGAGCTTATAAATACATGTTGGGTTGGATGTTGAGACCGTTGGACTTTGTGGTTCAAAAAAAAAAAATTGGTGGGCCCTATAAATATCAGCCATGATTAGATATTTCAGGATATTTTTGAAACTAGTTTCTTTTTCAAACCAAAAGCTCCACTTTCTCTCTAGATTTTCTTTGGGTTCAGGCGTAATTTTTGGCAAGTATATAGCGGATCCTTGTTATCCTCGCTGAGGACTTCGCGACGGAATCTCATTTCGACGAAGTTCATTTTTTCATAGAGTTTGAAATGTCGAGTTTTTAACTCAACGAGGTAGGATCCTAGACTCTCATGTCTTAAGGGGGTACTACGTGGAATTGTATGTGTTTTTACCGTTATAAAATGTATTACAAGTCCTTTTATGTTCGTAAAAATTTGTTTTTGGTTCTTGAAATGGGTTTAATTGGACAAAAAGGTTTACAAAGTGTTCTTTACGAGGTTATTGGGTTTTTGTAGTTTATTACATGTTGTTGTACTCGTGTATGTCCATGGTTTTCAAAAGGTGGGTTTGCTTGCTTTGATTTGGGGCTGTAAAGCCTTTTCTGTCGGCTAAGGTTTTCTTTTCTCTCACATTCAGTTGACTGAAGTGGGGAGTTCAGTCAACTGAATAGACAATGAGGTGGTTCAATCGATTGAAGTTGGTGGTTCAGTCGACTAACCTGAGACACTAGAATTTTCTTAAGATTCCAGTAGCTTTTCAATCGACTGAATAGTAGTGTCCAGTCAACTGAACTCCTGAAAGGGGTGTTTTTCTTTCCTTTTTCTGGCTGGTCGTGATGAGGCCTTGAGGGTTTGTTTTTGTTTTGTTGTCATTCTTTGGGGATGATGTGGTTTTGTTAGACGTGGTGTTTGTACATGGTTTTCAGCATTAAAACTCAGGTTTTATTCATGTATAATGAGGGGTAGATATGTGATCCTACGGTGAAAACCCATGAAATACATATTGAGGGACAAAAATATGGTCATGAAAATGCATCCATGGATATTGAGGGACGAAAATGTGGTCATTAAAATGTCTCCATGGATCATGAGGGGCTAAAATGTGGTCCAGGGTTGCATGTGTTGCACGGATTTCATGTGTTGCGTGTGTCACGTGAGTTGCATAGGATATTCATATGTCAAATTTTGAATTTTTAAAACTTTTTGCTGTATTATGGGCAAAACGGTCATTTTACTCTATTTATGAGGATATTTTATTTTAAATTTATTATTTCATGATATTTACTTTATTTAGAATGTTAGGAGACTCTCCAGGTATTATGGTTTTGTTGCCTAAGTTTTGAACCTTTTTGGAGTTTCCAGGCTAAACTTAGGGTTTTCGATTCGAGTTAGAGTTTTGAACCACGTCCGTGCTCTATAGTCTTGTGGACTATCTATCACTAATACTTAGGGTTTGGGCTGGGTATTTACACAGGTCGTTATCAACCGGGTTGTTACAACTAGGGTCAGTACCGGGTCGTTACAGGGTGCATCTCCTTAATCGCTTTGATCTATTCTGGATTAGCCTCTATCCTTCTCTAGCTCACCATGAAGCTGATGAATTTCCCTCCAGTGACACCAAAAGCGCACTTGGCTAGATTAAGTCTCATGTCGTATTTCTCTAGCACTTGGAAAGTCTCCTCGAGATCGGCCAGGTGGTCTCTAGCTTCTTTGCTCTTGGTCAGCATGTTATCCACGTAGGCTTTCATGTTCCTCCTGAGCTGCTCCTTGAACATGCGATTGACCAGGCATCGATAAGTCGTCTCTACGTTCTTGAGGCCGAAGGGCATAACGTTGTTGCAATAGATCCCTCGGTAGGTTATGAAAGAGGTCTTCTCTCGGTCGGGGTGATACATCTTGAACTGGTTATACCTCGAGAAGGCATCAATGAAACTGAGCTTATGTTTGGCCTAGTTTTTTTAATGACTTTTTTCCTAAAAACCTTTTAAAAAGCCCACTTGTTTGGCCTCAATTAGATTTTTCTATATATTTTTTCATTAGCTTTTTTATGAAAAAAAAGCTAAAAAATCAAAAAGCTAGTTCAAACACAAGCTGAGATGCTCATGTCCTACTGTGGAGTTCACCAACTTGTCAATCGTAGGCAGAGGGTAGCTATCTTAAGGTAAGCCTTGTTCAAGTCGGTAAAATCCATGCACATTCTCCATTTGTTGTTGGCTTTCTTCACCAAAACAACATTGGCCAACCAATTCGGGAATTGCACCTCTTTGATAAACTTCGCTATTATCAATATGTTGACTTCAACGGAATTGTCTTATTCCGTTCTTTAGCGAAAACTCTCAGCCTCTGCTTGACTGGTCGATAACTTGCGTTCACATTGAGCCTGTGCTCCATAACTTCTACTCGTATGCCTGACATATCTTCATGTGTCTAGGAAAACACCTTTCGATACTGTTTTAAAACTGCATCAACTGTTGCTACTCGAGCTCGGGTAGGAGATTGCTAACGAACACCTTCTGGTTTAGTCATCAGTGTTGAGGGGAAGGCTAAGGAGCTGCTCCACCAGCTCAGGTCGCTCCCTCTTATTTTCTTCTCGAGACTCCAATGTCTCAATGGTTAAAGATTCCTTGAACTTTGGTCCATTGAGGGATGTGGCATAACATTCTCTTGCGGTGATCTGGTTGGCCTTAAATTGCCCAACCCCGTGTGGGGTTGGAAACTTCATAGTCAAGCAGAATATGGATGTGACTGCCCTTAAGAGGTTAAGGGCTGTCCTTCCCAATATGGTGTTGTATGCAAAGGGACAGTCAACTACTAGAAAAGTGATTTGCCAGGTAGATTGATTTGGGTTGCCCCCATGGTCAGGGGCAGCTCAATAGCTTCAAGGGGTTGAATCTGCTCCCCGGTTGTAACATCCCAACCTGGGATCTCACTCTTAAGGTAAGAAGTCATACATGCATTAAATATATCGCCCTCAAGCTTACAACATAAGGTTCCAAAACCAAAGAAAAAAATGTAAAATACTACATGATCCAAAAAGAACAAAAGGAAGACTATAAATCTTCCTTCCCATCCGGCTCCAGATCAACCTGCGTGATCATGTGCACTTCAAAAATGTTTTCAAATCCTACATCGTGGGCCAAAACCTAGCAAAAACGAGACAAATAGGTAATAAAAACTAAGCATGCTAACAGAATAATATGAATGTTACGACTCTCCTGAGCCTCGAAAAAGGTTTTTCATGATCAAAACAGGATGAAAAAAGATATGAAATTTTCGACTCACACGAGCCTCAAAAAAAGGTTTATAACAACCAGATGCAGCACATGCAACTCACGCGGCATACGCAACACATGCAACTTGTGTGTTACGTGCAACACATGCAACACAAGCAACCCGCGCAACACACGCAATCCGAGACCACATTTTTGCCCTCTTGATGCATGGACGCATTTTTAGGATCACATTTTCATCCCTTTATATGAATGGACGCATTTCCAGGACCACATGACCACATTTTTGTCCCTCAATATGCATGGACGCAATTTCAGGACCACATTTCCATCTCTTAATATGCATTTCACGGGTTTTCACCGTAGGACCACATATTTGCCCCTCATTATGCATGAATAACACCAAAAATTTAATGCTTAAAATCATGTAGCAACACCACGTCTTATAAAATCATGTCATCCCCGAAGAACGACAACAAAACAAAAACAAACCCCTAAGGCCTTATCCCGACCAGCCAAATAAAGGAAAGAAAAACACCCCTTACAGGAGTTCAATCGACTGAACACCACCATTCAGTCGACTGAAAAGTTATTGGAATCTCAAGAAAATTCCAGTGTCCAGGTCAGTCGACTGAACCATCAACTTTAGTCGACTGAATCACCTCACTGTCATTCAGTCGACTGAACTCCTCACTTCAGTCGATTGAATGTCAGAGAAAAACAAACCCTAGCGGATGGAAAAAGCTTTACAGCCCCAAATCAAGCCAAGTAAACCCGCCTTTTGAAAACCACGGACATACAGGAGTCCAACAACATGTAATAAACCATAAACCCAACAACAACGTAAAAAACACTTTAAAAACCTCCAACCAAACCTGTTTGAAAAAGAAAAAACCAACTTTTAGGAACATAAAATGACTTTTGATGCATTTTAAAATGGTAAAAACACATACCATTCCACGTAGCACCTCTTTAAGACATAAGAGTCTAGGATCCTACCTCATTGAGTTAAAAACTCAACACCTTAAACTCCGTAAAAAAATGAATTTCGTCAAAACGAGATTTTGTCCATATGAATGCGAAGCCCTCAGCGAGGATAACAAGGATCCACTATCCGCTCGTCAAAAACTAAACCTGAACCGAAAGAAAATCTAAAGAGAAGGTGGAGCTTTTGATTTGAAAGAGAAACTAGGTTAAAAAAATATCCTAAAATAACTAGCCAAGGCTGATATTTATAGGGTCTACTAAATTTGTTTTTTTTTTTGAACCACAACACCCAACGGTCCCGACATCCAACCCAACATGCATTTCTAATCTCGAACATGCATAAAATGCATATAACACATGCCATAGTAAAAACAATAAACAGCACGTTGAAAAACATTATAAAACCCCAAGCCAGACACAGACTCTCCCCCCTTTAAAGAAGTTTGTCCCTGAAATTCGACGCCGACTCTCAAGTCAGACACCCTCCATCAACCACCAACAATCTTTAATGCAAACCCAGCAACACCGCACAACAGCCAAAAATGCCCCAGCAACTAAAACCCCAAGACTGTCGTCACACAAAGTAAACACGTCTTTGAAGAATAGATCGTCACCAAGACCACCAGCGCTTGCAAAGTCCCACTGACACTATCGTTATCTATACATCTACCACCCTTGTCGCACTGCCATATACTGGCTCAATCACACCTTGCAATGCACACCAAGGTCTATCTCCGCAGGTCTAAACACATGGTGTTGAACCCCAACATCGGTCACATGAAGTCATATGTTCCACACGCAAACGTTACTCGAGTTCCAACGATCAACTGATGACCACCCACTTTGATACCACATCACTGTCCTGCAGAGGCCAACAGTGCCGTCACTGAAGCTGACAAAACGCTTATCCACGAGCAACAACATAAACACCCAATTTTGGAAAAAAACTCACTTAATTCACCTGGATTACCAAAGAATGTATTTCATCTAAACCTTCATCCTCTATTCGATTTTCCATCACGAACCACAATTCTCACCCTGAAACTATATTAGATGTCACACCATTATCCAGGACAAAATTTCGCATAACTGAAGACCAGCCCGATAGCATAGCCACAAAACCAATACAGTCATCTAACCTCAGTGAGTCACTTGGACCTGATACGTCATACAAATAGAACGCTTCATAGGTACCCACTAACCCAAACAAACTCAATCATATCTCCCGTGCAACAGCACGTTGCTACACAACTCAACGTGTTGCCACCAAATCACTCAACCCAAGACTTATCCATCAAGTAACCAACCAAGACTTGCCTCTCACACTTAGAAATTTCTTTTTATACAAAACGCATCATTGCCCTTCCGTTCCAAACCCAACAATCATGTTAGTCCTGACAGGTAATAGCAACTAAGGCATCTCAAACATCGATTTCTTCCTAACCCATACCTTACCACATTCTCAGGATCACCATCCGAACAAACGGTTACATCAAATCATACCACCTACCATAGTCGACAACCACTCATTGACTAAGTTCACAGCTCCAAACAGGACACAAACCTAAACACACGAGACTATCCATAACACAACCTTAATTCCCAGTAGCGTACTCTCAAGAGGAGCTATCTACCAAAACCAAACCATGAACCATGCTTCAACTACACTTCAACAAAATCCTACTTATACTAAAGTCAAAAAGTCATATATTGATAAAATAGCTTAATTTGACTTAAAAGACTACATCTATTTTGTCAATTACTATAAAAACTATAATAATACATGAAAATACTATATTTGTCATAAACACATTAAAATAATAAGTCTTAGTAGAAAAAAATACCGAAAAGATATATCAAATTAATTTTTAATTCATTTTCTTGCACAATAGGGGCACGAAAATCGAGACAAACCTCTTGATTGATGGGGGATCAAATTTTTGTCCCCCAAACTAAACCCTAGCTACATTTAGATTCCCCATATCTGAATTTAGCCCACAAAAACGTAAATCAACTCAAATCAAACTCAAGTCACATTTATGAAAATGAAGAAAAATGACTTTTTTTGGTACTTTTTGTCTCCCACGTGTTCCCTAGCCTTGCTGATATAAAGAGAGCCATATGCCCTCTTCTCTATATTATATTTTCAGCCAAAGAGAGGGGAGAAACCATAACCCCTTGATCTTGAGTGATGAGGTGAGTTTGAGGAAAGAAAAAAGAAGGAAAATGAAGAAACCGAGGAGATTTTCGAAAGCTAAATCCAAATCAACCCTCCACCCTTATTTGATCTCTCCAAACAAGTAAGTAAAACCTCTAAACCTTATATCTAATATCCCTCAACTCATCTCTTTAAACACCTTAAAAATCAAGAATCGAAAATAAACCGAAAATGCGTCGTAGTTCAGAAATAGGGGTTGTTGTGTTGTTGAATGATATGAGATATGTTTGTGTGCTGTTATTTTTGAGTTTGATGACATAGAAGTGTTCTGAAGCCTTGATATTAATGTCTAAAACACAAGCTTGCAAAGAAATAGAACAAAAACTTGACATGACATAAATAGAAGACTTGGACTCTAAGAGACTTGATTTTTGAGAATATAGATGTTTCTTCCCAGAACTTTGGAATGCCATAACACAATGCAGAAAACTGATCTGAGCATGTTATTTATGTTTAGATTCATCTTTTTGTGTTATCTTTCATCCGAAGTTAGTTTCAACTCATTTCCATAACCAGAACTCAAGATATTACAATTTTACCAAAGTGTGTCATTTTTCGACATGTCAACACTACCGACTTTGAAACCCTATTTTAAAATGAGATCCGAACTTTGGTCAAAACATAAAAGTTGTATATAACATGAATATATATCTACTCACCAAAAATGAGAACAAAATATTAAGTTTTGATAGGTAAAAACCACTTTGATAGTCTTTGTTGAGTTTTAGCCCCCAAGGAACATTCTGTTACATATTTTTATATAGCTTTAAACCCCTATTTTTAGTGACCTATTCCAAACGTGGTCTACGTGAATATTGTAGCTAACATCTTGAAGTATGGTCTGCCCAAAAATCAGATTGTAAATTCTCGGGATAATACCCCAAAATCGATTCAAATCCTCTGTCCAAAACTGGCTCTGTTGAGTTTTGGCGGCTAATAGAACTTATTTTCTAAATGGCCAAAAAATCTAACTTGTTCCAAACAACTATCCTTAACTCTAAACATGTAACTTGTAGGGAACTTATTGAACTAGAGCATACTAGAAAATATGCTCATTTGGACTCGAAATGATACCCAAAAACCAAGACCAACAGAAGCATAATTTTGGTAAAATCTTAAGAAAAGTACTGAACCGTTTTTTCTTAAGATGAATTGTTCACTCAATTGCCTTAGGATTTGGCATTATTGTTAAATATGATAGTTGTAAAAAATATTTTTCTATCTAAATGGTGTATAAAAATTATAGTTTGATTCCATATCTAGATACCTCAAAACTTTGTCGGCTCTTATAATTTAATACTTAATTTTTTTGCCTTAAAAGTTGCTAAGCGTGATTTGAGTACCCTTCACAATGAGACACCCGAGTTTTTGTATGATGATTGATTTGAATTAGTTGATTAATGTTTCTAAGTGAATGTATGATGATTCAAAACTCATGCTATCATTTTTGAATCATATCTTGAGAATTGTAACTTGTGCTTCATATACTTATACCTTATGCTTTGCGCGTTGTACCATGAATCTTTCTATGTTAATGTCATGCTATAAATTGTTCCACTTGAGATCAATGGTACACATTATGAGCATTGTCATTTGTATTCTGGCATATTGGAGTCCATCTGTGCAAACCGTTATTGGGTTGGGCTGTGTTGAAATTATTCTTCTTGGTTCTAAATCTAGAGCATCCCTAATTGTCATTTTTAAAAATATTTTGGCTTGTACATCCTGGGTGAGTCCCTGGTGTTACAGATTTGGTTTATACACTCTGGGTGCAACCCCGGTGTTTGAAATAGTTTATGGAGATTGTTGGGCACCATGTGTTTATCGCTAGCATTTTGGTTTTGATGATTTAGATTTTGGGTTGACGCTAAACGAGCATCTTGGTTCTTAAGGTGGGGAGTGTTGGCCCAGATAAGGGTGGCTGATAATTGGTTAGCCCACTCCTACGCCATTGGCATTGAGTAAAGCAGCTGTGGCATGACGCCCGACGACGCATTTACTATTTGCAAGGAGGCAAGGATAGGTTTAGTGATCAAAAGTCCCATCAAGTCAACTCTGGTGATTCCCGGTGTGGAATTTCTGTTATAATCTAGGTGCATGTTGGGTTGGGCATCCGCATTACATACAGGGCATCTCATATGCATATGTTTATTGACTTATCTCGTATCATGTCATAAATTTGTCCGTCTCCTTGACTATAAACTGTACTGGGTGTTATATAGTATGTGCTGTGGTGAATTTTGTGCCGTGAGATTAGTTAGAAGGTTAGAGTATTTTGCCTATGGGCCTTGGCTCATAGCATTCGTGTCACATGTGTGGAGGAGTTCTTGGAGGAAGTCATCCCAAAGGGAGAAGAAGAGTTTGAAGAACAAGGTGAGTTCCAAGAGCACGTGAATCCCGCTGATGGATTCTGAGGAGTCAAGAGTTCTGCCTTTGTTCTTATATTCAGTTCTCTCGTGCTTAGTGTAATGTTTAAAATTTTTTTTGGTGAAACTGTAATAGTCATGTACTTTTGAACGGTTCAAAACTCCTTTATGATGTAATAACTAATGTATATAAATATGAATGAATGGCTAAAATACTCATTTATTTATATTTATGTATGTCCCGACATGCCCGGAGGACAGGGCATCACACACCCCCCGCGAAGCACAAAGACAATGCAGAAACTCACTGGCAGGATAGCAACACTCAATCGGTTTGTTTCAAAGGCGACAGATCGATGCCTCCCCTTCTTCAAGATTTTGAAGAAAGATTTTGAGTAGGCGGAGGAATGTGAAAAAGCATTTGATGGGTTAAAAGAGTACCTCTCCTCACTCCTTCTGCTGTCCCGAATAAACCTATGACATGAGTTGTACCTATATTTAGTCGTGTGTAACTCAGCGGTAAGCGTAGCTCTGATTAGAAAAGACTAGGAAAGAATAAAGAGGCTGGTATACTATATTAGTCAGGCATACAAGGAACCAGAGGCCAGATATCCAAGCTTGTAGAAATTGGTGTTCACGCTAGTCATCTCGGCGAGGAGGCTATGTACTTACTTTCAAGCCCACACCATAACACATGTTGACTAACTAACCGCTGTGGTAAGTGATGTAGAAGGTAGACCTCTCGGGGCAACTAGCCAAGTGGTCACTAGAGATGGGGGAATTTGACATAAGAAACCAGCCCTGAGCGCCCATCAAGAGACTGGGCCTAGCCAATTTTTTAGCTGAGTTCACTAAAAAGGCAGATGAACCAAGTACAGAGATAGATTTTTCAAATCCTCCTAAAACCACCTAGCCCGAGAAGTTCGGTGCAGAGCAAGTCTAGCAAGTATATGTGGATCGATCAGTTAACGCTGAGGCAAGCGAGGCAGGGATCATCCTCACATCTCTCTACGGCGACACAATGGAATGCTCACTTCGCTTCTGCCTCAAGACCACCAATAATGAGGTATAGTATGATGCAGCATCGTGGGGATGAGGCTTGCCTAATCAATAGGAGCCGAGCAGTTCAAGACATACAGCAACTCCCAACTAGTGGTCGGCCAAGTGCAGGGTGAGTTTGAGGCGAAGAAAAACATGATGGCCACCTACCAGCAGGCAGCCTAGAGAATAAGCTGGCTCTTTTAGCGCTTCTCAATCACTCAGGTACCGAGGGAATAGAACCAGCATGTCACGTCTTGTATCCCAGGAACTCGTGAACCAACCCCAAATCGTCCCGCATAAAGGTCATCAACTATAAATTTTGTTCACTACAGATTCGAGCTCAAACTTATTTGGAAAAAAATAAATCATTTTCTTTAAGCAACCAAATTCTCATACATATCAAATTCCAACAAATGTTTTGAGTTTTCAAGAGTTCATTTACTACAATAATATCATTATAGCAATCCATTTAAGCTTAAGTACAAATATAATATAAAATACAAAAGAAACACTAAATCTTTCCTCAGGCACTTTCCAAAATGCATCCATGGCCTTAGTATCATCCCTGCTCCTCGGAACCTGAAATGATTTAGTATACATACATGAGCCGGAGCTCGTAGAATAAAGAATAACTCAAATGTCATGCATGATTTGTGAGGTGTGATGGGTGTAACTGAGATAAATATGCACATTTTACCAAATCATTTTCTGTTCACACACACACCCACGCACACAAATCTATCTCCCTTTATTTACTTGTTTTCCATTGCATTAATTCTTTATTTTATTAATCTCATTCATTGAACCCATTTTGAATCATTCCTTACTTCCACATTTTTATTTTATTACCCGGTTTTTCATAGAACTGTATCACATCTAACGAATCGGTGTCGGAGGTAGCTTATAGAAACCTTGCCTCATTCGCTTCCAACAGGCTACGCGAAGCCATTGTGGAATGGGTCGCTCTATAATTCATCACGACACAAAATCACATTTCGGAGGCTAACCCGTGGGCATGTCGTCCCCATCTTGTGCAAGTTTTCGATCTTTCAACGCGAAACTGTGCAAGCCCAACTTAATTCACATTAATCCATACGGTTCATTATTTGTTAATCACTTTCATTTTCACAATTCGAGAGTTCAATCCACAACTGGTTCCTCTCCCAACCATTGTCACAAGTTAT
>JAULJZ010025912.1:0-15414 GCA_032270985.1 Heliamphora pulchella | reverse complement strand
GTGAAAACAAGTATAACTGCATATAACACCCTCATAACAGTAGTAGGTTTAGAATCCTACCTCGGAGAGTCAAGAACTCGACGTTTCAAAATTGAATAGCGTCAGAACGAGAATCTGACCGGTTGGATGAGAAGCCCTCGGCTCCGATAGCAAGGATCTGCAAAGGAATCAACAAGAAACCAAGCCCCGAGCCCTCAAATCTAGAGAGAAGGCAGAGAGAATGGAAAGAAAAAGCTTTTTCCCAAACATCCAGCCCCTAGAACACTTATAGGCACGCAAAAAGACATGTTCAGTTGACTAAAGAGGCAGCTTCAGTCGACTGAAGCCCCTCGAAAAGCGTGAACCGCCTCCAGTTCAGTCGATCGAACCAAGGAGTTCAGTCGACCGAACTCCTAAAAACCTGTTCAGTCGACCGAACCAATCACCTCAGTCGACCGAAACTCACAAAAAGACTACTGGAATTTCTATTTTGGTTTTGGTCTCGGTTTTGTGAAGCAAACATGATTTTTGGTCCAAACACAGGCCAAAAGAGCTCCTACCAAACCGTAAAAAGCGTGTAACACATCTATACATGCTTTTCTATAATTTTAAAACATAAACCATGCATCGATGCTGTTCATATACTAGATTAAAAACGTCACGTATATAAACAACTTAAAAGATAAGGGTCAGGGTCTCACACTTTATATATATATATATATATATATATATATATAGAAAGACATTTATATATAATCTTTTACATTCTTTTCCTATAAAATAATAAAATATTCAAATACAAAAGTAATTTATTATATATATGAGTGTTGGTGCATATGTATATATATACATATATATATCTCAAAAGAAATTTATACAACAATCTCAAGAATAATAATAATACTAATAAACAAACCATAAAGTATAAAACAAATAAGACCCATGTCGCGCCCCAAACTCTGGGTCACGTGATCACCCACAACAACCAACATAAAATCCAACCCGAGAACACACTCTCAAAACAAACCATACATGCATTGTATATAAATGCCAAACGACTTACATTACACATCTCCAACGCCGAAAAACATGTTACAGCATACATGTAACAAAACTAGCAAAAAGGAAGACTACACTTTCATCTCCTCTGGCACCTCCAGATCAACCTGCGCGATCGGTACCTGAAGAAAATCAAATCCCACACCGTGAGCCAAAGCTCAGCAGAAACTAGATAAGCATGCAATATAAGCTAAACATGCTAGATAAACGAAGTGCAGTTTTAGACTCTCTTTCAAGCCTTGAAAACAGTTTTAAAACGATTTTAGATCACGACTCACAAGAGTCATTAAAAATAAGTTTAACAAGCAATGGGAAAACGATGATAAAAATCATTTTTTTACTCACAAGAGCCCTGAAAACGATTCTTGTATTTCGACACCTGCAGACCGTTAATACATTTTCATTTAAAAGACTGGTCTATCCGTCCCGATATGCAATACATGCAGTCCATGAATCTTCTTGGACTTTCACCGAAGGACTGCAGCCCCCATCTATGCAATCCACACAACCTGTGGAACCCACACAACGCACGCAACCTGTGCAACCCACACAACGCATACCAATCGTGCAACACATACAACGCACGCCACCTGTGCAACACACACAACGCACGCCACCCATGCAACACACACATTACACGCACTCTATGCAACAGACACAACACACGCATCTTCTCGGGCTCTCACAGAAGGACCGTATCCCCAATCTTCTCGGACTGAAACCGAAGGACCGTTGCCCCAATCTTCTCAGACTAAAATCGAAGGACTGTAACCCTACCAAATGCATCTTTACGGACTTTCACCGAGGGACCACTATATGCCCCAACATACGCACCGTCTGCCAGAGCTAACATTCACAGAACCAAATGTTTATCTATCCACTCCATACACCTATGCATAACCTAAATAAGATTTAAATGCATAAAACCAGGTACCAACACTACGTTTCACAACCACGTCACATGCCTATAAAACTCTGTGTTTTAAAGCATAAACTACGTTACACATAACGACACCAAAGCCATGTAATCCACCCACATATTCCGTACATGAATAAACTAGAGTTATAAATGCACATAACCAGTTATAAACGCACATAACTATATAACTTAACATCATGGCGCCACTTGTCACATAACCCGTCACGACATCACATGCCACATACCTGTCATCCGCTCACCCGAACGACCTGTCCACTCACCGGGACAACCAATGATACAGAAAACCAAAACCAAACCCGAAGGCCAACACAGCCCAAGCACTCGAGAGCGCAACTACCGCTCGAGCGGTTCCCAACTGACATAACACACTGCCACAACCCCGCTCGAGCGCACAACCACCGTTCGAGCGGTCACCCACCGACCCAACTCTCGGCCACCAGCCCGCTCGAGCGCACAACCACCGCTCGAGCAGTCAACGCTGGGAGGAAACTCAACCAAGAAACAAGACCAAACCCCCGCACACAACGACGCACAAACCAGCATAAGCACAACTGTGCACCAAAACCCGGATCTAACCATTCATGTCACCCCCGAGGATGACACCCAAACAAACACCCGAAGCCACGACACGACTCCCGAAGCCATCACACAACGAACCGAACCCCAAAAAGAATCCACAGGTATTTGAATCGACTAATTCCCATAAATTAATCAATTGAATACCATAGGATGCCAATTAGAAACCAAAGAACCAACCACTAAAGTACAAAACACCAACAAACTCCCATGGCCTTAACATGACCAAAACGGACTCACACACGTCCAACACGACAAACACAAACCCACACATGCCCAACACGCCCAACACAAACTCCCACACACCCAACACGGCCAGCACAAACTCCCACACACCCAACACGGCCAACCAAGATGAAAAACAACCTTTTTCCAAACATTGGGCCAAAAATGGGTGAAAACGATTTAGAACTTTTGACAAACCTTCACTCTTTTGTTCATAACTTTTTCTACAAAAATAATTTTAAGGTGAGAGATGAGCCATTGGAAAGAGAACTTTCGGGGCTTTGATTGGAGTACAAGAACGACCCAATTCCGAGTCCAGACGAGAGAGGTAACACCAAAACAAAATGGCCCCGCGTAGCTACTCCGCTCGAGCAGACATCGGGCGCTCTAGCGAGCTACCACCCGAGAAAAACCCAGATTTTGTTGTTCTTGGTGTTCTAAGGCCCCAAAACTCTTAAACGCTCACAAACCACCATCTCAAGCACAAATCTAATCCTCCAAACACCTTCTCGACACCCTCGGACGTGCACAAACCCGAAGCTACCACAAAACATTGAAAGAAAAACACAAAACCCGATTCCATCCACCGAAACCAACATAAAACCCCTTTTAAAGCCAAAACCCAGTTTTTCAAAACATAAATCAGTTTTTCATGCATTTTTAATTAGTAAAAACACACATGATTACACATAGCACCCTTATAAGGCATAAGAGTCTATGATCCTACCTCGGTGAGTGAAAAACTCGACGCCTCAAACGACGTGCAAAATCGAAATTCGTCAAAATAAAATTTTATCCGGATGAACGCATAGACCACCGTGCCAATAGTAAGGATCCGCTGTTAGATCGTCGAAAATCGAGACCCGGGCCCCCGAGAAGTTTGAGAGAAGGCAGAGAGAAAAAGAGAAAACTTAGTGGAGAAGTTTTGAAAATATCTTTTGAAAATATCTAACTTCAGATATTTATAGGCCTGTAAAATATCTTTTTTTTAAAATTTTTCGAAATTCGCACCGTAACATTTCACGGCCCCCGGAACCTGCCCCTACATGCATATCTAAGCCCGATCATGCATCAAAACATGTAAAAACATGCTAAAGAAAAAATGCTAAACGCACGTCGAAAAATGCCAAAAAAAGAAAAGAAAACGAGTCAGGGTCTCACAACTCTACACCCTTAAAGAAATTTTGCCCCCGAAATTCAGCACAAGGTCGATAAAACAACCTCGCCGATCGTAATCAACACAGGCACACGAGATGGTTAACCAAACAATTCCTAGGATATAGTCAAACAAGGTCAGGCATCTTAACAACGGCCCACTATCTCAAAGACACGGGATCTACGACCAGTCTCAACCTCACATCCTTACCAACCACTGCCTCAACATAGCACGCCACCCACGAAGTCCACCACCAACTCCAAACCCATGGTCACGGCCTAGAATTCGGCCTCGCCCTCTCTGCGCAAACATCTGGTCTATACGAAAAAGACAGAACATAAGACGCAGCACATAGCATAAACCACATAAGCATGCTAACACATAAGCACATAAGTTCATGCTAAATAAACCCCAAATACCGAGGAGAATCGACAAGAATGATGCGTCAATCTGAATAACCTACTTAGATTCCTGGCTAGAAATCACGTCAACTAAACGCGTTTCTAACTTGGCTCCCAAGTTTGTCAATCCAAACGCCCAAAGGTATGACTAATCAATCCCACAGTTCAACCCCCATGCTCACATATACACATCATCCTCATTCCTAACATGCTAACACGTTCATGTTATCAAAGTATCTAAACACATGCAGTCAAGCACACACAATCAACCTCACACGGGAACATAACCTCTTCCCACAACTCTTAGATATTCGAACCTAGAGCTCTGATACCAATATGTCATGCCCCAAACTCCGGGTCACGTGATCACCCACAACAACCAACATAAAACCCCACTCGAGAACACACTCTCAAAACAAACCATACATGCATTGTATATAAATGCTAAATGGTTTACATTACACAGCTCGAACGCCGAAAAGCATGTTACAACATACATGTAACAAAACTAGCAAAAAGGAAGACTACACTCATCCACCTCCTCTGGCACCTCTAGATCAACCTGCATGACTGGTACTTAAAGAAAATCAAATATCACACCGTGAGCCAAAGCTCAGCAGAAACTAGACAAGCATGCAATATAAGCTAAACATGCTAGAAAAATGAGGTGCAGTTTTAAACTCTCTTTCAAGCCTTGAAAATAGTTCAAAAACGGTTTTAAATCACGACTCACAAGAGCCATTAAAAACAAGTTTCACAAGTAATGGAAAAGCTAGGATAAAAATAATTTTTTTTAACTCACAAGAGCCCTGAAAACGATTCTTGTATTTCGACTCCCGCAGGCCGTTAATACATTTTCCTTTAAAAGATTGGTCCATCCATCCCGATATGCAATACATGTAATCCATGAATCTTCTCAGACTTTCACCGAAGGACCACAGCCCCCTTCTATGCAACGCACACAACCCGTGCAACCCACATAACGCATGCAACCCGTGCAACCCACACAACGCACACCAACCGTGCAACACATACAACGCACGCCACTTGTGCAACACACACAATGCACGCCACCCGTCCAACACAAACAATGCACGCACTTCGTGCAGCAGACACAACATATGCATCTTCTCGGGCTCCCACCGAAGGACCGTAGCCCCAATCTCCTCAGACTGAAACTGAAGGACCATATCCCCAATCTTCTCAGACTAAAACCGAAGGACCGTAGCCCTACTAAATGCATCTTTACAGACTTTCACCGAGGGACCACTATACGCCCCAACATACGCACCGTCAGCCAGAGATTACATTCATAGAACCACATGTTCATCAATCCATTCCATACACCTATGCATAACCTAAACAAAATTTAAATGCATAAAACCACGTTCCAACACTACGTTTCACAACCACGTCGCATCCTTATAAAACTCTGCGTTTTAAAGCATAAAACACGGTACATATAACGACACTAAAGCCATGTAATCCACCCACATATTCTGTACATGTATAAACTAGAGTTATAAATGCACATAACCAGTTATAAACACACATAACCATATAACTTCACATCATGATGCCAACCGTCACATAACCTGTCACGACATCACATGCCACATACCTGTCATCCGCTCACCTGAATGACTCGTCCACTCACTGGGACAACCAACGATACGGAATACCAAAACCAAAACCAAAACCCAACCCGAAGGCCAACACAGCCCAAGCGCTCGAGCGCTCAACCACTGCTCGAGCGGTTCCGAATCGACATAACACACTGCCACAACCCCGCACGAGCGCACAGCCACCGCTTGAGCGCACAACCACCGCTCGAGCGGTCAACGCTGGGAGGAAACTCAACCAAGAAACAAGACCAAACCCCCGCACACAACGATGCACAAACCACCTCAAGCACAATCGTGAACTAAAACCCGCATCTAACCATGCATGTCACCCCCGGGGACGACACCCAAATAAACACCCGAAGCCACGACACAACTCTCGAAGCCATCACACAACCAATCGAACCCCAAAAATAATCCACAGGTATTTGAATTGACTAATTCCCATAAATTAATCAATTGAATACCATAGGAAGCCAATTGAAAACCAAAGAACCAACCACCAAACCACAAAACACCAACAAACTCCCAAGGCCTTAACACGACCAAAATGGACTGACACACGTCCAACATGGCAAACACGAACCCACACATGCCCAACACGGCCAACATAAATCCACACATACCCAACACGGCCAACACAAACTCCCACACACCCAACACGGCCAACTAAGATGAAAAACAACCTTTTTCCAAACATTCGGCTAAAAACGGGTGACAAACGGTTTAGAACTTTTGACATAACTTCACTCTTTTGATCCTAACTTTTCCTACAAAAAGAGTTTTAAGGTGATAGAGGAGCCATTGGAAAGAGGACTTCCAAGGCTTCGATTTGAGTACAAGAACGACCCAATTTTGAGTCTGGACGAGGGAGATAACACCAAAACAAAATGGCCCTGCGTAGCAAGTTCACTCGAGCGGACATCGGGCGCTCGAGTGAGCTACCACCCGAGAAAAACCCAAATTTTGCTGTTCTTGGTGTTCTAAGGCCCCAAAACTCTTAAACACTCACAAACCACCATCTCAACAATAAATCTAAGCCTCCAAACACCTTCTCGACACCCTCGGACGTGCCCAAACCCGAAGCTACCACAAAACCTCGAAAGAAAAACTCAAAACCCGATTCCATCCACCGAAACCAACACAAAACCCCTTTTTAAGCCAAAACTAGGTTTTTCAAAACATAAATCGGTTTTTCATGCATTTTTAATTGGTAAAAACACACACGATTACTCGTAGTACTCTTATAAGGCATAAGAGTCTAGGATCCTACCTCGATGAGTAAAAAACTCGACGTCTCGAATCACGTGCAAAACTGAGCTTTGTTAGAATGAAATTCTGTCCGGATGAACGCGTAGCCCACCGTACCAGTAGTAAGGATCCGCTGTTGGATCATCGAAAATCGAGCCCTAGGGCCCCCGAGAAGTTAGAGAGATAGAAGAGAGAAAAATGAGGAAACTTAGTGGAGAAATTTTGAAAATATCTTTTGAAAATATCTAATTCCAGATATTTATTGGCCTCCAAAATATCTTTTTTTTTTTAAATTTTGAAATTCGCACCGCAACGTCCCACAACCCCCAGAACCTGCTCCGCATGTATTTCTAAACCCGATCATGCATCAAAACACGTTAAAACATGCTAAAGCAAAAATGCTAAACGCACGTCGAAAAACGCCGAAAAATAAAATGGGTCAAGGTCTCACAACCCAAAAGTAACTTTAGTATATATATATACATACATACAAATTTTTACAAAAATCTTAATATTTTATTCAAAAGTGCACAACCCAATAAAATAGTATAATTTAATACCAACTTTTATGCTAATTTAAAAAAAAGAAGCTTAAGACAAAATATAATTAATTAAATAATGATAAAAATAATACTAAATTATGAAATTGAGTTTTACAACTTAAATTTATCAAGTTAAATTAAAACTAATATAAAAGTGAGTAAAAATATGCACCAAGTTACACAATTACACAAAAATAAAAAATTAGCCCGACCACCTCAACAAAATAATACTATAGGTAAATTACATTGTAAAAAATTTAATGTAACACTTAAAACCACTATTATTATTCAAAACTATAATTATCACACTTAAAATATATATTAAGTTAATTTTTTAAGACAATTCTTGGACAATGTAGTATATATATAGCATTAATTATATAATGTAACTATATTATACAATTAAAATTCAAATTTTGGAGCCTAAATCAAGCATGACCAGCCATTATATCTATTGGGACACTCAACCTCTCACTTTTTATTGTTTTGTCTTTCCATGTATGCATTTTTAGTGGCTCCAGCCTTATAGGTCTTACAAGCACTTGAGTATTCATCTACCAACATGTTAAACTTAAAAAGGACACCCTCTCCTCTTTCATTTTATGTATAAGAACTCTCCCACCAGATTTTTATTTCTCTAAGTGTTCAACGTGAGTTTTAGAGAGAGAAGGTGAGGAAAATTTGGTGTTCTTCAAGATTCTTGAGTTCTTCTTCAAGAGGTTCTTACATCCATCATCCACCAAGTACATCCAAGGTAGAAACAACATTTTTATATATTTATTTTTTATTTACAAGTCTCCTCTCATCTCATAATCTCACCAAAACTCAAGATCCATGCTCAAACTCATGAGATGTGGTCTTGAGGCTTATTTTTGGTTCTTTCTCTCTCTCCTCACCATCCACCACCTTCTTTTGATTTTCATCCATGTACATGATATATAGTTCATGTATAAATCATATACATGAGAGATATAGCTATTCATGCAAAGGATATGGGCCCAAGAGCCAAGAAAAACTCAAGTTTCTTTACTTTTCAAATATGTCCAGAGAGGTTTTCATCAAAAATTCAATTTTTCTTGAATTTTCGTGTGGATCTAAAATCACCAAAAAATTTTAAAATTTGTACTGTAGCTTCATGGATATATTATTTACATGCACGAAATTTCTTGAGATCCAAATCTATTTGCTTATTTTTTTAAAAAAAATAAAGAAGTAAATCGGGTTAAAATGGGTGTTTGGACATACCACTTTGAATCCATGCCATTTACTGTAGAAGTAAGCTCTTGGTAAGATGTTTCTATGGTTGGATAGATAAATGTCTTATCTTTTTAATCCCACTGGAATCAACTAATTTTCATGAGTATAGAGAAAATGGCACCGATTCTCCCAACGTATGTCGAATATGAACATTGTTTGGTAGAAGATTTTTAACAAATTAAAGAAAAATGATTTTGATGCAAGGATAATGGTCGGAGCTTCATAACGCATAGATATAGCTTTGTAAAAATTTGAAAAATCACTCAATGAGTCTAAGTTCCCCTTTTCATTTTTCAAAGCCACTGAAAATCTCGTTACTGCACTGGTAATAAATCTCTACACAGTCACACAATTTTATTTTGTAAAAACCAAGGTCTTAGAGGCCAAATTCAAAAATGTGTTCAACATGAAAAGTGTTCAAAACATCCCTAATATGCTTCCTACCAATTTTTAGAATTTATTTCCAAGTTTTACTATTTTAAAACCCCACTGGACAGTAGTAAAAGTCTGCACTCTTCTTAACTGAATGTAAATGTGCCTAAGTGTTATAGGTTGTCTTGTAAAGTTCTTAGCTTTATGCCATATTTGAGTTGATTCATTAAGTTGGTAATGTTATTTAAAGAGTTTTAAGTGCTTATGATGATTGGACACTTGCATGCAATCTTGGTTAAATTCCATACATATATGTGATATGTCATTGGCCTAAGTTACTTGTGTAAAATTGTGTTTAAATTATTGTTTATAAAATTTTGTGCATATTATTCACATGCCATATAATCCATGCCATGCGTAGGTAAATTTTAAATTGTATGTTTAGTCTAAATTATTATGACATGTCATCATTGGGCGGGTTTTACGGGGTTCACCATCTTATTTTAAGAAAATAATAAAAATTGAACCTTATGGTTGGTACCGTGAATGATGGAATTAGAATACTTGGAAATTTGAATATTTAGGAATATTGTAATAGTGGCTATATGCCCTGATTTATTTTAGGAGGTTTTTACCCAAAGTGCTAAATGCACCTTATTATTTATGATGTATATTTTTGGCGAAGACGGTTCGGGTGGCGTAATAATATGAGCTAGATTTCGCGATCCCGTGTTTGACCTTGACTTGAGAGTCGAAACCCTGAGTGTTGACTTATCCACGCCCTTACCGTCAGTGATGACCCAACTGAACACTTTGTCCGCTATGTAGTCATCCCACCGCTTAAAGAATGCTCTTTATCGGTCGGTAGACTTTGTTAGCGTGGTTGGGATCATGGGGTTTTAGGATGGTTCACCTCGGTTGGTAGAACCTAGAATAACTTAAGTTTAAATTGGATTAGAAAATTAAATTGGTTGCATCATTCCTCATCATAATCACTGTCATAATTAGCATGCTATTTTTATTTATCGTGTTTTGATCTGTTACTTAAAAACATTTGTATATTGGTGTGAGTTTCTCTGGCATTCCATGTCAGGTACTGAAGAGTTAGAATAGCTTATTGATGAGTACGTTGATGCGGACATAGAGTCTTGATTAAGAGTTTCACTCTTTCATCCCAGCCTTTCTCGGCTACATAGTACCAGTTTTGCAGTTATCTACCTGTTTCTTGTATTGTTCGATGTACTTCAAAAAGATTTTTGTTTAGGTCTGTACTAACTCTATGTATTTTGCTTTTTGGCATGTATGAGTACTATCGTTGTTTAATTTTTGCAGCCCTATTAGTTAATTGTCGCTTTAAATGCTCTTGAGATTCGGGGCGCCACATCGGTGGTTATTAAGGATAAAAAACAGGTTATCTGTTCTGCTACATTAGTAGATGGTTTTTATATTATTACTCCAATCTCTCCTACACTACAACTGACTAAAATGAATAACATATCTAATTTACCATATAAGAGAAAGTTTCATTCTTTAATAAACCAAACGTTTCTTTGGCACTTATGCTTGGGTCATATTAATGTAAAAAGGATAAATAGACTGGTAGCAAATGGGCTTTTGAGTTCATTGGAAGTGGAGGCACTTCCAGTCGGTGAATCTTGCTTTGAAGGTAAAATGACCAAGAGGTCCTTTTCAACCAAAGGCTATAGAGCTAAAGAACCGTTGAAGCTGGTTCATTCTGATGTGTGTTGTCCTATGGCAATCCGAGCTAGAGGTGGCTTTGAGTACTTCATCAGTTTCATTGATGACTACTCAAGGTATGGATACATTTACTTGATGCACCGTAAGTCTGAATGCTTTGAGAAATTCAAAGAATTCAAGGCAGTAGCGGAGAAGTGTCTAGGTAAAAGTATCAAATCACTACGATCCGACCGTGGTGGAGAATACCTCTTTGGAGAGTTTAAAGACTACTTGTCATCAGAGGGGATTATATCCCAGTTGACTGCACCTGGCACTCCGCAGCAGAATGGTGTGACAGAAAGAAGGAATATGACTCATACGGATATGGTAAGGTCCATAATGGGTTATTCAGGTTTACTCGATTCATTTTGGAAACTCGCTTTAGAGATAGCGACTTACATTCTGAACTTGGTACCTTCTAAGTCACTATCTTCTACTCTCATAGAATTGTGGACAGGGCATAAGCCTAGTCTGAAACACATTCAAATTTAGGGGTGTTCAACACATGTGCTGAAAGAAAACATGGGTAAGTTGGAATCGAGGACAAAAGTCTATTTTTTGTGGGGTATCCCAAGGGAACAAAGGGTAGTCTATTTTATAATCCTAAGGATCAGAAGGTCATTGTTAGTACCAATGCCCAATTTTTGAAAGATGATTATATTGTGGATCACAAGCCCAAAAATAACATTGTTCTAGAAGAACTGAGAGAAAATACCAATAGAATGAAAGAACAAGTCACTGATATTCTCTTACCTTGTCATAGTGGGAGAACTATCGGGACATGTGCAAATCAAGAACAGGGTGGTGATGCACAGAGTTCAGATTCTGCACAACGTGTTACTGCTAATACACAGACACATGTAGTGCCTCGTCATAGTGGGAGGGTTGTTCTTCAACCTGATCGGTATATGTTCTTGGAAGAGTCTTTTAACAAGATCCCGACAGAACTAGATACTGAATCCTGTAACTACAATGAAGTACTTCAAGACAAATATGTAAATCTTTGGCAAAGGGCTATGAATTCAAAGATAAAATCTATGTATTTCAATCAAGTCTGAAAACTTATAGAACCACCCAAAGGGATAAATGTTAGGATTTGGTGTACTGAAAATCATATTTTTAGTATTTAATTTTATTTTAATAAAATTAATTTTTCATTTTATGAGAATTTTTATGAGCAATGCATGCAAATTATTTCTTTGTTATGCATGGATGTCCAATATTCTATATAGTATTTAAACTGGTGTATAGAGTACAGCTTATACACAAAAGATCGAATTTTAGGTTTTTGCAGAATATAAGTTTTATGTTCACAATTTAGATAGAAATAGACATACCATCGGTACAACTGTGACACAGAATTTTAGTAGGCCTGTCTTGGTTACGGAAAACAGATAATAGCGTCATCTATTGTTTCGACTCTATGTACCAGTACACTTTGTGTGTATTGAACGAGACATTTGGAGTAATTAATTTTATACTGACTATATAAATTAATTCACACCACAATGTTATTATGAATAGTGCTTATTCTCTTAATCATGAAATAATTATTGATTTGCGTATATTTAATATTTGTTGTTTTGATTCATTAGTGGGTACGAAAAATCGGGATTGACGATACCCTCATTAGGAAGCATATAAGTTTTGACCGGGCCAAACTCTGCAAATGAATTTAATTATCCAGTGGTCAAATAAGTTTAGCGAAAAGACTTAAGGATTATCAAGATGCCGATTAAATTAAATTATCAGTAATTAAATTTAATTAGCGAGTATCGAAAATCTTAATGTGGGGAGAAATGATTAGCATTTAATAACAAGAGCTTAATGCTATATGGTCTTGAGATTATGGGTCAGAGTGCAATTATAGTTATTTAGTGGTGTGAACTGTAATTCAGTGTTTTATAAAAATTACAGAAACTGCTGCTGGTTTTTCATAATTACAAATACCGCTATGAGGTTTACTTAATAACAGAAACCGATGATACGTGTCTGCGTTTCACTAGAAGTCTTACTCATAATTACTCCCTAGGTCCCTACTGTAGCCCTATATATATGCGGGTAGGCTGAACCAGTTTCATAACTTGTCTTCTAAGAATAAAGCTGTCTTGGTTCTACCAGCACGAGTTCTTGGAGGATTATAGCCCACACTATATCCAGAAATCGCATAAAGAAATACAGTAGAAGATCAGACAGGAGGTTTAACTCAGATTCAAATCGTAGTTGAAGATTTGATCGGTAAAAAGGTATTTTTCTAAATTAACTTCAGATGCACGGGTTTTATTTTGATCGTTCGTCATCAAAAGTTTTATCTGGAGCCCGTTTTGGCCATTGCTCGTCCAGTTAATTTTTTTCGTTAATCGCTTGCAAAAATAAAGATCTTGGCAGTCTTGCCTCTAACAATAAAACCCATTGGATGTAAGTGAATCTACAAGAGGAAGAGAGGAGCAGACAGGAAGGTTGAAACTTTCAAAGTTAGGCTTGCTACTAGAGGGTTCACTCAGAAAGAAGGGATCGATTATGAGAAAACCTTTTCGCTGATAGTGTCACGCCCCAAACTTCGAGTCACGCGAAAAGCTACACAACAACCACCAAAACTGTCCAAACAAAAGGGATTTAAAATTAGAAGGCCAAACCAGGTTAAAATCTTTGTAAAAACATTCTACCGAGGGTTTATTTGATTCAAAGAGTAGCTGAGAGACTACGATTGCAGCCTACAAGCGAAACCTTTAAAAAAAGACAAAATATGTGTTTTGAATAAGAAAATCTTTTTGTTTTAAAAGAAGCTTAGGCTATTCCAAAATCTACCTCGAAGCACAAAAGTTTATGTGAAGCAAAAATCATTTGAAAATCCCGTTTGTTAACCGTTGAACCCATCAACAAAAAACGTAGTAGTAAACTACAGAAAACAACAACCAACCCAAGATTCTCTCGAAAGCATTAAAGCATGCATACATCCATAATCATTACATATGTTTTACAACATGATATCTCAAAACATAAAACATATACAGAAAGGTATAAATTACCTAACAAAACAAGACAACAGGGTCTTATCATCAGCCACCTCCAGGCACCACCGGGTCAACTTACCAGACCACGCTTACCCGAAAAATGTTTTACAGTAAAATCCCACACTATGAGCCGAAGCGCAATAAAAAAAGACTAAAAAGCTATAAAGAAGATTATGCAATCACAAGCATACATGCTCCACATTTCCCACAAATCTCCAAAATAGTTTTTCATCCACAAACCATGCATTTATACAATGCAAAACAATGTTTTACAGTTGAAGGAAAACAGTAACCAAAACGTCATTTTTCTACTCGGATCACACACCGAGGAAAGATAAAAGATATAAGATATTTTCCACCCGAAACAAACACAGCCAAGGAAAATAATACAAAATGCTCCACTCGGGTCACACAGCCGAGGAGAATAATAAAATATAATCAACTTGGAATACGCAGTCGAGGATAAAGTAATTGAATCCTATGTACCGACTCTGTCACAAGGGGACAGAGGTAACAACTATAGACTCCTGCCTTTTACCCAATCCCTATACATCATAAAATCGGTGAGGTAATGGCGGGTTCTATACGGAGCACTATAACATAAAAGCTAACTTTACAAACTAACACCGAAGGATAGGAGCACCTACCACCTTCTTTATGAGAACTACCCCGAAGGACAAAGGTACCAACACTGTGCACGTTTTCGGACTTCCATCGAGGGCAACTCGTGCCAAATACCCGCTATCTCGGTACATCTAGAGAATCATTTTACAAAATCATACCGTAGCTCAACTACGAAAACTTTTCCATAAAATACATTATACATGTATTTAGATCCATTCATCAACATGGAGATCAAACAAAAATATTTCAAAATGTTTTTCCTGTTTTTAACAAAACGTTTAAAAAATGGGACTCAACCCCAAGGGTTAGCTCCAAACTTCCAAAACACCAAGTGTTGAGGTTTTTATCAAAAACTACCATCTTCCACAAAATCACCGTTTTCAAAACCACCTTTTGAAAACCATACATCCACATGTCATATACGGTAATAAACCAAGAAAAGCAAAAAATATGCTTTTTACCCATAAAACAAGGTTTAAACACAACTATGACATTTCATGCATTTTTTATCCGGTAAAAACACATATAATTACATAAAACACCCTTATACAGCAGTAGGGTCTAGAATCCTACCTCGGTGAGCCAAAATGAAAGTGTTAACCCATTTTGAACACTCAAGGTTGACACCATGAATGGATCAAATGATTTAACACCCTAAC
>JAULJZ010025901.1:0-15414 GCA_032270985.1 Heliamphora pulchella | reverse complement strand
ATTGACGACTCAAAGTACTGTACATCATCTGAACACAATTAATCAATCACTTTGGGATTAAGAGTTCGTGCAATACAAGATAATACGGGATGTGGATCAAATTCATGAAGTCAGTATAAAATCGATCATCCCGTTAATTTCAATTTTTTGTGAAGGGTAGATGGTACCGCATGGACATTTGGGTCATGCAGCCACAGCCTGCCCAGCAGCAGATTGAAGAAGGCCGACACATCTAGCACGTGAAACTCAACTAACGTCTCTAGTGGTCCCACTGAAATGGCAATCGACACCAGTCCCAGTACATCCCTTCTTGTGTTGTCATAGGCTCGTACCCCTTGATTGCAGGGAGTGAACTGGTCCGGTCTCATCCCCAAGCAGACGACTGTTCTCAATGGAAAAACGTTCAAGGCAGACCCATTATCAATGAGGGTAATCGGGACCCATTTTTCTAGGTACTTGACAGTGATATGAAGCGGCTTGTTGTGACTTTTTCCTTCGATGGGCAAATCCTTATCAGAAAAGGAAATAACTTTTGGTTCGACGGCTAGCAGAATAAACCCAATGAGTTGCTCGGGGGTTGCATCTATCAGGACACTGGCCTTGTTCAATACTTTCAAAATAGCTTATCTATGCTTATGCGACGCCATCAACAAGCCCCAGATACTGAAGTTGGCCTGCGTCTTTTTCAGCTGTCTTAGTACAGTATCATCCTCCTCCTCTTGCTCTGTCTCTTTCTCTTTTTCACTTAGCTGTCCCTTCTCTAGCTGAGCTGGCTTAAAGTGTCGTCCACTTCTAGTTAGGTGTTTCACGCCATCTTCGGGATCCCATAACCCTGGCATCATATTGTCAGTCTGTCTTACTTCATTTGCGTGTAGAGGGATTTTAAATGCCCACAAATCATTTAAGTCACTAACAGCTGCCCTTTCCCTTCTTTCCTCGTCGTCTTCGATAGCCCATGTGTTGTCAACCTCCTCCCAGATATCTTCCTTGATAAAGTCCACCTGCTATTCCCGAGTGGCCCAAAAATCAGTCCACTCGACCCCATCAAACTTCAATACCATCCTTACCAGCCAGTAGGACTGCATTTCATCGACGTACACTTCCTCCTAAAAAAGTTGGGGAAGGGTGATTCCATCAAGTACATGGCCAAACCCATAAGGCCGAGTTGGATAATCCAATAGCCAATCGTCTACCTCGTTGCGCTCCTCTTCTTGTTGGTAGATTTGGATCATCGGTCGATACCATTCCCAGGCATTATCATTCTATTCTTCCATCCTGTCTCGACTGCCTCTAATCACCCTGAACGAGCATGTTGTCTGTTCCTCGGCTATTGAAACATGAGGGCGTGGTAGGTGTGCTGAACAGATGTGTTGACTTGGGTCCTCCGACCCTCCCAAAGATGTGTAATTTACCCCAGCCTGCCTGGCATGATTTGGCAGTGGGTTTGTAGTGACATTCGATTTTAGGGCGGCTGATGGAGAAGGGATCACTTTGTTGTCAATGAGATTCTGGATCTCATGTCGGAGCCTCATACATTTATCAGTTAAATGCCTGTGACCCTGATGGAAGGCGCAATATTGAGAGGCATTATATCTTCGCCGTTTTCGTTAGTGTTGTTTGGCTACCCATTCACACCGAGCATACGGGCCTAAATTACTTGTATATGTGCCTGACATTGAGTTTGAGCTTAGGTCTACTGCTCCACAGCCCACTGTATCTCGGTAATAGCCCTCATCCGGGCTGTCAGATTAACTTCGTTCTCTGCCATGTCTGTTGATTCGAAAACTCTGTGAAGTCTGCCTGATTCTGATCTTACCCAAACTCTTGTCGACTGTACTTTTTTTGGATCAATGGTAACCCATAGAGAAACCTGATCCCACAAGCAGAATAACCAATCTTAGACATTTTTTGAAAGAATTCAGACCACATACAGCAAATATTCCACATACCCAAAAATAGCTAAAACTGAAATAATGCCCCTGTCGGGCTCATACCACCAGCATAACAACTGAACATCTGAAATCCTAGGATGAGAACCAAAGGGGATAGATCAACCAAGTTCTAGGAAAAAGGTTTTATTTAAGCGGATGGCGTTCCGACAATGTGGCTATGTGATAGCATGTTATGTGTTTAGCGTTTATGTTCATGCCATGTGTTGCATCTTATATGTTGCTTTGCTTTCATATAGACACGATGTCGGCGAGGAGAGGGCGAGGCCGTGGTCGAGGCCGTGGCCGTGCTGGCCAAAGGGATGTTCCTATCCCTGATGCTGGGGATGCTAATGCTCCCCAGGGACCGATGGATGCGACGGAGTTGTTACGTGTGCTGGTTGGTTCTATCCAGCAGCTAGTTGCTAGAGGTGAGCCTGTTAGGGAGAGGGTGCCTGAGGCGAGGGCTACTGTGACGATGCGGGAGTTCTGGCGTATGGATCCGCCTACCTTTGCAAGAGATCCTGATCCTCTTATGGCGACAGAGTGGTTGGAGCTGACGACTCGGATCCTTGACACATTACAGATTGTGGAGGATGAGTTGCGGGTTTCTATTGCCACCTTTCAGCTGAGAGGTGATACTCATCAGTGGTGGAGATATGCCAGGACTACAGCAGGGGCCACATGGGTAGCTTTTACGCGAGTCTTCCTGGAGAGATATTTCCCAGCTTCGAGGAGGGACTTATGCTGGGAGGAGTTCTATTCTCTTACCCAGGGGGCCATGGACATCATGCAGTACGAGGCCAGGTTTATGAGCTTGTCTCGATTTGCACCGGAGGTGGAGTGCACAGATGACTTGCTTTCGATGAGGTTTGAGCGGGACTTAAGGCCGGCGATCAAGGAGCGAGTGGCTGTGATGGGATATCGTGTGTTCAGACAGTTGGTGGAGGCGGCAGTGAGGGTTGAGAATGCTTTGGCTGAGACTTGAGATTCGAGGGAGGCCAGGACATCACAGGGTGGTACGGAGGCATAGACAGGTGAACACTCCAGTTAGAGGCAGAAGTCCTATGGTCCTAGCTTTTATCCATCTAGACCACAGCAGTTTTCAGCACCATCATCATCTGTGGCTTCGTCTGGGAGGCCGGAGCAGAGGGAGTTGACCTGTTACCGATGCAGACAACCGTGGCATCGTGCGACGGATTGTTTACAGCCGAGGCCATCCCAGAGTTTGGCTCCAGTGAAGCCGCAGGGGAGGGACCCATCAGTTTGCAATGAGTGTGGACAGTTTGGACATATTCATAGGAATTATCCCCAGAGAGGCAGTGCGCCGAGCAGGGAGGACACACCAGTGGGTTCGTATGCGCAGGGTCGACAGCAGCCCTCCGTAGTACAGATTTCCCGGATGACAGGTGGGAGTACATCAGTTCAGTCAGTGTGGCAGCCGACAGCGCCGAGTTATGGCGGACAGGACAGAGTGAGGTTACCCCAAGTGTATTCTCTTGCAGTTCGCGATTCATCTAGGGCACCGATCATGCCAGAGGATGCTGATGTGCCTTCACCGAGCAGAGGTACTTTATGAGTATGTAGGTTACGAGTCAGATTCATCATTGCATCTGTTTGGGGTTGGCTACGGATCCCGTGGATGGTGTGCTATGTGGAGGTAGTGGTTGGTAAGATTGTGAGGTTGGGGGAGTGTAGATCCCGTATCTTTGAGATAGTTGGCCTTTGTCTAGAATGCCTGACCTTCTTTGACTATATCCTAGGAATGGTTTGGATGACCATCTCGTGTGCCTGTGTCGATTGTGATCGACGTGGTGGTCTCTTTGACCTTGAGTTGAATTTCGAGGGCGAAATTCCCTTAAGGGGGGGTAGAGTTGTGAGACCCTGACCCGTTTTCTTTTTCGGCATTTTTGGACGCGCATTACGTGTTTCTTCTGAGCATGTTTTTAATGCTTTTGATGCATGATCGGGTTTAGATATGCATGCGGGGTAGGTTCCCAGGACCGTGGGCCGTTGTGGCGTGAATCTCAAAAATTTTCAAAAAAAGATATTTTGGAGACCTATAAATATCTGGAGTTATATATTTTCATAAAGATATTTTCCAAAACTTCTCCAGTAAGTTTCTCGTTTTCTCTCTGCCTTCTCTCTAAGTTCTCGGGGGCCCGGGGCTCGATTTTCGACGATCAGATTGCAGATTCTTGATATCGGCGTCGTGGGCTATGCAACCATCCAGTCAGATTTTGATTCTGGCGATGCTTAGTTTTGCACGTGATTTGAGGCGTCGAGTTTTTAACTCACCAAGGTAAGATTCTAGACCCTACTACTGTATAAGGGTGCTATGGGTAAGCATGTGTGTTTTTAACGGGTAGATTGCTGTAGATCTGCGTTTGTTTCAAAATTAGTTTTTGGGTTAAAACTCAGGTTTTTGTTGGTTCCGATGGATGGAATCGGGTGTCAGGAGTTTCTTTTGAGGTCTTGGTGTTAGGCCTAGATGTGTGGATGTTCACGGTTGTTGAATCGGTGTTCGAAAGTGTCGATTCGAGGCTTGGAGGGTTGAACCCGTAGCTCGAAATCGTTTTTTGCCGAGGTTCAGTCAACTGAACCATGGGGTTCGGTAAACTGAAGTCTGGTTTTGGGGTTCGGTCGACCGAAACCTATGGGTTCAGTCGACTGAACCGTGTGGGTTTGTGTTTTGTGGTTTCCAGTTGGGTGTTCGGTCGACTGGGGGCTTGGGTTCGGTTGACTGAGCCTGTGGGCTATTGGTTTGTGATTTTGGGTTGGTTCCTCGGTTTTCGATTGGTGTCCTATGGTTTTCAATTGATTAATTTATTGGAATTACTTGATTTAAATACTTATTGATTCCTTTTGGGGTTCGATTAGTCGTGTGGTGGTTTCGAGGGTTGGTATTATAATCCCGGGTGTTTGTTTAGATGTCGTCCTCGGGTTGACGTGCATGGTTAGGTTTTGGGTGTTGTAACACGGTCGTGTGCGTGATGGTTATGCACGGTGTGGGATTTGTTTTTCTTCAGGTTCCGGTCACGCTAGTTGATCTGGAGGTGCTGAAGAGGTGGAAGAGCCGTGGTCTTCCTTTTTGCTAGTTTTGTTACAAGTATGGTATAACATGTTTTTCAGGCGTTGGAGCCGCGTAATGTTTTCATTTGGCGTTTATATATAATGCATGTATGGTTTAAATTGAGAGTGTATTCTCAGGTTGGGTATATTGTGTGGTTGTTTATGGGTGTTTCAGGTGGCCCGGAGTTTAGGGCATGACACTCCCTGATCGTTGGCCTCAAGCCCCGCTCAACCCTCATCGATCGCAACTCATCCGTGCTCACTAACTCTGGCACAAACTGGGACAAGCACGTAAACCTGGCCTCGTACAGCATGACATCCATTGCCCCTGGGTAAAAGTGTAGAACTCTTCCCTGTATAAATCCCTCATTGAAGCTGGAAAGTATTTCTCCAGAAACACTCCTGTAAAGGCTGCCCATGTGACCTCCATTGTGGTCCTGGCATATCTCCACCACGCGTGAGCATTACCTCTCAACTGAAAGGCGACAAAAGAAACCCGTAACTCATCCTCCACAATCTGTAACGTGTCCAGGAATTGAGTCACCAACTCCAGCCACTCTGTCGCCACAATAAGATCAGGATCTCCAGCAATGGTAGGCAGATCCATGCGCCTGAACTCCCGCATCGCTACTATAACCCTCGCCTCAGGCACTCCCTCTCTCTCTCTAACAATCTCACCTCTAACCAACTGCTGGATAGAACCCACCAGCACACGTAACAACTCTGCCGTGTCCATCGGTCCCAGGGGAGCATTTGTATCTCCAGCATCGGGCATAGGAACATCCCCTTGGCCAACACCACAGCCACGGCCTCGACCACGGCCTCACCCTCGTCTCGCAAACATCGCGTCTATATAAAAAAAATAGAACATGATATGCAACACATTGCATAAACCACATAAGCATTCTAACACATAAGCAAATAGGTTCATGCTAAGCAAAACCTCACATATTGAGGAGAACCAACAAAAATGACGCGTCAATCTGGATAACCTACTCAAATTCCCTTCTAGAAATCACGTCAACTAAACGCGTTTCTAACTTGGCTCCCAAGTTTGTTAATCCAAATGCCCAAAGGCAAAACTATCGCTCCTAAGATCCAACTCCCATGCTCACATATACACATCCTTTTCATATGACCCGCATGCTATCACGTTCATGTTATCAAAACATCTAAACACATGCAACTAAGCACACGCAATCAACCTCACACGGTGATGCAACCTCTTCCCACGACTCTTAGGTATTCGAACCTAGAGCTCTGATATTAATCTGTCACACTCCAAACTCCGGGTCACGTGAAACACCCACAAACAACCAACCCATGAATACACTCTCAAATATAAAACATACATGCATTGTATATAATCGCCAAACGACATACATTACACGGCCCCAACACCGAAAAGCATGTTACAACATACATGTAACAAAAAAATAAAGGGAGACTACAGCTCTTCCACCTCCACAGCACCTCCAGATCAACCTCCATGATCGGTACCTAAAGATCAAATCCCACACCGTGAGCCAAAGCTCAGCAGAAACTAGACAGGCATGCAGTATAAGCTAAACATGCTAGGAAAACAAGGTGCTGTTTTAGACTCCTTTTCAAGCCTTTAAAATAATTTTCACATGCAAACGGGAAAGCAAGGATACAAACCATTATTTGACTCACTCACAGGAGTCCTGAAAATAGTTTAAAAAGAGTTTTTAGATCGCGATTTACACGACTCTTAAAACAGTTTGAAAACTGGTCTATCCGTCCCACAATGCAGTTCATGCAATCCATGTATCTTCTCGGGCTGAATCCCGAGGGACCGCAGCCCCACCAATGCATTCGTCTCGGTCTCACGCCGAGGGATCCTAACCCCAACATAATATATCTTCTCGGCCTCACACCGAGGGACCGTAGCCCCACCAAAATACCTCTTCTCGGCCTCACGCCGAGGGACCGTAGCCCTAGTGCTTCTTCTCGGTCTCTTGCCGAGGGACCGTGGCCCCAACGTAATTTGCTCGTCCTCTCGCCAAGGGACCATAGCCCCAACCCAATATATCTTCTCGGCCTCACACCGAGGGGCCGTAGCCCCATCGAAAACTCCGTCATCCAGAGCTAACATTCACAGAACCACATGTTCACCTATCCCATTCCATACACCTATGCTTAACCTAACCAGGATTTAAATGCATAAAACCACGTACTATCACTACGTTACACAAACCACGTCACATGTTACACGCGACTCACATAACACTTGCAACTCATGCAACATGCCTCACATGCATCCGTTCCTCATATTCCACATAACCATGCCAATAAAACTTCTGAGTTTTAAAGCATGCAATCACGGTACACATAACGATACCAAAACATGTAATCCACTTACATAATTCATGCATAATAAACCACGGTTATAAATGCATAAAGCCAGCTATAAGCACACATAGCCATATAACCTCAAACTGTGACATCACCCCCCACAAAACCCAACATCCACTCACAAGGACAACCAGCAACTCACAAAACCAAGCCTAACTGGAAGGCTACACCAAACCCCTCAAACCATGAGGTCTCTAACACCACCTTTTCTCCAAAGGTGCCACGGGCCCTAACGCACCCCACAACCAACGATGCGCAAGCACCACACACATAACCAGCACGCACACAATAGTGCCCTGACAACCCACATCTAACCATGCCCGTCATCCCCGAGGACGACACCTAAACGAACACTGAAGCCACGACACGACTCCCAAAGTCACGACCCGACCAACTAAATCCCAAAAGGCATCCAATAGTATTTCAATTGACTAACCCCATAATTAATCCATCGAATACCATTGAAAACCAATTAAAAACCCAAGAAACCAACCAAAACCACAAAACCAACAGCCCAAAACTTCAGTCAACTGGATCCAACCCCCAGTCGACTGAAAAACACACTAGAAAAGCCCAGAAACGCCAAACACACAGTTCAGTCGACTGAACCCAAGAAACTATGATCCAGTCGACTGAACCTATGAGTTCAGTCGACTGACCAAGCCTAGAATCCGTATTTAAGCTACGGGTTCCACCTCTAAACCTCAAATCGAAGCCTCTAAACTCCCATCCGACACCCTCGGACATCCACACGCCTAGACCTACCACCGAGACCACGAAAGAAACACACGATTACACGTAGCACCCTTATACAGCAGTAGGGTCTAGAATCCTACCTCGGTGAGTTAAAAACTCGACGCCTTAAACCACGTGCAAAACTGAGCCTCACCGGAATAGAATTTCGTCCAGATGATCGCGTAACGCACCGTGCCAATAACAAGGATCCACTGTTGGATCGTTGAAAACTGAGCCCTGGGCCCCCGAGAACTTAAAGAGAAGGCAGAGAGAAAAAAAAGAAACTTACTGGAGAAGTTTTGAAAATATCTTTTGATAATATCTAACTCTAGATATTTATAGTCCTCCAAATTATCTTTTTTTTGAAATTATTTTTTGAAATTCACGCCACAACACCCCACAGTCCTGGAAACCTACCCTGCATGCATATCTAACCCTGATCATGCATCAAAAACATATAAGAACATGCTATTACATAAACACGAAACGCGCTTCGAAAAACGCCAAAAAAATGGGTCAGGGTCTCACAGGGGTACTACGTGAAATTGTATGTGTTTTTACCATTTATAAATGCATGAAAAGTTGTTTTATGTTCGAAAGAGTTGGGCTTTGTTCTTGAAACGGGTTTGGTTGGACAAAAAAGGGTTTTTAAAGGTGTTTTTTGGTTTCTTTCGAGATTGTGGGCTCGTGTATGTTCGTGAGTTTCAAAAACATGTGAGTTGGTGGGTTTAATCTTGGGTTTGTTCACGAAAATGTAAAAGTTTTTCCGTCGCGCTAGTGTTTTTCGAAGTTCAGTCGACTAAAGTGGGGAGTTCAGTCGACTGAATGGACAGTGTGTGGGTTCTGTCGAGTGATCTAAGACACTGAAAAATTTGTGGAATTTCAATAGCTTTTCAATCGACTGAATGGTGATCTTCAGTCGACCAAACTCCTGTTTAGGGTGTTTTCTTTATCTTTTCTGTTATATTGGACGTGTTTAGGTCCGTGATTTTCAAAAAGATGTGTTTTGGAAAAAGGCGGAGTTTTGTGTAAACCTTTGTGAAAAACCAAATTTATTTTTGGAGGATTGGAGCTAACCCATGGGGTTGAGTTTCGTTACTTTGATTGTTGGTCTCCACGGTTGGTGGATGGCGTTGTTATGTGAAACGTGGTGTTCATACACGGTGTTGTGCATTAAAACTCTTGTTTTAAACATGCATAATGAAGGGTGGATATGTGGTCCTATGGTGAAATCCCGTGAAAATGTATTCATGCATAATAAGGGACGGATATGTAGTCCTGAAGAGGCATAATGAGGGACGGATATGTGGTCCTGAAGATGCGTGTGTTGCATGTGTTGCACGGGTTGCATGTATTCCGTGTGTTGCGTGGATGGCATGTGTTGCATATGTTTCTTTTTTCAAATTATTTCGAGGCTCGTGTGAGTCAAAATTTGCATCTCTTTTCGCATCTCGTTTTGATCATGAAAAACCATTTTTTAGGTTCGGGAGAGTCGTAACTTTCATATTATTCTGCTAGCATGTTTAGCTTTTATTGCCTGTTTGTCTAGTTTCTGCTGGGCTTTGGTTCACGGTGTGGGATTTGAAAACGTTTTTTAGGTGCTTATGATCACGCAGGTTGATCTGGAGGAGTCAGTTAAGGTAGAAGACCTATAGTCCTCTTCATGTTTCTTTTGGATCATGTACTATTTTACATGTTTTTGGTTTTGGAACCTTATGGTGTAAGCCTATGGGCGATGTATTTAATGCATGTATGATGTCTTATCTTAAGAGTGAAACATCGAGTCGGGTGATGTTTTTCTGCTTAGTGCGGTTTTTATCCATTTTAAAAATGTTCATGCCTCAAGGGATGATTTTGGCTTATGTTCTGTTGGGCTCTTCTTTTGATCTAAATAAACCCTCGACTGTGCTTTTTTTTTTATATAAATGTTTTTGCTATCCCAAACGGTTATTCGTGGGTGTTTCGCGTGACCCGAGTTTGGGGCATCAACAATGGTATCAGAGCTCTGGGTTCAAATACCTAAGAGCCGTGAGAAGAGGGTGCATCACCTTGTGAGGTTGATTGCGTGCGCTTGATTGAATGTGTTTAGATATTTTGATAATATGAACATGATAGTGTGTTGAGCATGAGAATTTTATGTACATGTGAGCATGGGGGCAGAACCTTAGGATTGATTAGTCTTGCCATCGGGAGTTTGGATTAACAAACTTGGAAGCCAAGTTAGAAATGCATTTGGTCGGCGTGTTTTCTGGCAAGGAATCTAAGTAGGCTATCCAAATTGATGCGTCACTCTTGTCGGTTCTCCTCGGTATGTGGGGTTTATTTAGCATGAACGTATATGGCTAAGTGTTAACATGATTATGTGGTTAATGTTTATGTTAATGTGACGTGTTGTATCTTATATTATGTGTTCCTTTCATATAGACGTGATGTCTGCGTGAAGAGGATGATGCCTTGGTCAAGGCTGTGGCCATGGTTTAGGCCAATGGGATATGCCAATCCCTGATGCTGGGGATGCAAATGCTCCCCAAGGACCGATTGACGCGATAAAGTTGCTGCATGAGATGGTAGGCTCCATCCGTCAGCTAGTTGAGACTGCTAGGGGGAGAGCGAGAGAGAGAGAGAAAGCCTAAACCGAGGGCGATGGTTGCGATGCGAGAGTTCTAGCGTCTTGACACTCCTACCTTTATTGGGAATCCTGATCCCATGGTAGCTACAGAATGGTTGAAGCTTGTGACACTGCAGATAGTTGAGGAATATCTAAGGGTTTCTTCTACCACTTTTCAACTGACGGGTGACGCTCATGAATGGTGGAAGTACGCCAAGAATACCGTGGAGGGCACATGGGCAATTTTTACGAGGGTTTTTCTGGAGAAATATTTTCTCGCTTCTTCAAGGGACCTATACAGAGAGGAGTTCTATACTCTCACCCAGGGATGATGAGCATTGTGTTGTACGAAGCTAGATTTAATAGTTTTTCCCGCTTTTTGCTGGAATTGGTGGTTACAGACGAGCTGCGTTTGAGAATGTTTGAAAGGGTTTTAGGCCTGCGATCAGGGAGTGAGTGGCAGGACTGAGGCTGCGTGTTTTTACAGAGTTGGTAGATTCAGCAGCAGTGCTCGAGAACACTCTGAGTGAGACTCGTGGACCTAAAGAAGTCAAGGCACAGCAGAGTGGAGTTGAGGCACAGTCAGGTCAGCGCTCCAACAATGTCAAGAACTACCTTATATGTTGAATTTGACATGGTAGTGCAGCCAACACACCAACTAGTTCACTAGTAACGAAGAAACTCTCAGCTTCTGGCTTAACCCTATACTCAAATTGAATAATTGAATTACTACATACCTTCCTAACAACGCCACCATAACAGATGATAATATCCCGAAGGATATCTACTAAATAAAGTTCCACATTCTTCCAACCTTCTAAATGAGTGGATAATTACTCCTCTAGCAGAGATAGAATGAGCCATCCCTTGATATGGGTTCAATTCATAAAAAGACATCTTGTCGCCAATCCAAATTTCTCAATCTTGTAAAAGTCGCAAAAGGGATACTTAGTCTTGAAAAAAAATGAAACCATAGCCTTAACTCCCACGTTAATCCCTTAATTACTTTTGTAGTTACAAAGATTAGATTGCTCAAGATCACTTACTTTCATGCTCTCAAAATGCTCAAGTTCATCAACAAATAAAATAGCTACTTTCCAAAAGATGCTAACTCTCTCTTCGCCTAGTCATGGGATTACTAAAGATACAACTCTCCTCAAGATGGTGGTCCATACTCGCTAAGATATAATTGTTGTGCCACACATTAAAGTGACCAATTCTTAACTCCTAAATTCGAATCTCTAACCATCAACTAAGGCCCATATCACGATCACAACCACAACCACAACCTTACTCTAACCTTAGAGACATAACTTCTAACTAGGAAGGATTACGGGATCCATTAGGATTAGCGTTCAATTTAACCTTTTCTTCTTGTAAATTTTAACACACTAAGAGTACCTTTGATAACGAAGGTAGTTGCTGTAGCATCAGGCACAACTGGTGCCTTAGAGGAACTGGGATCTATAAGGGCGTACACTCTGCCCTACAGTTCCCTAGTTTGCCCACCATAGCTCTGCACTACGGGCTGTCGCACTGATCAGACCGAGGCACCCCCTTCCGTAACCCTGGAAGTTTGAGCTACTGGCTGCTGCGGTTGCTGATAAGTCTATCATCCCTGTGCAGACTGGACAACTAGTGCACTTGTCGTGCTCTATACACTCCCTCCCTGAGGGCAGCTCTTACAAAAATGCCCTAGCTGGCCACACACAAAACAGGCTGGTGACTCTTTTCCCTGTGATTGAATAGGTACTGAACTATGAGATTGTCTCTTTTACAAGCCAACGCACGATGCCTTGGTTGCCTGCACCGATAACAAATGAGCTCCCTCTGCTCTGGCCTTCCTAATGAAGCCACTGAGGGTGCTGTTGCAGAAAACTACTACTGATACGATCCTACAGGAAGTGAATCAAGATCGAATGACCTCTGTCGCTTATTCTTGCACCCCTCAGACTGTGCACCTCCTCCACCATGCTGGGTCTTGCTCTCTCTAGCTCTGCATGTTTCGTTCAAGGTATTTTCCACGGTGACAACTGACTCCACCAAGTTCGTAAATATGCGCATCCTCAATGCCGCCACTCGATCTCTGATCGTTGGTCTCAAACGCCTCTCAAACCTCTTTGCACGCAATTCATTTGTAGTTACAACTTCTTGTGCAAAACGGGACAAGCAGGTGAACTCTGCCTCGTACTGAACCACAGTCATAACTCCTTGGGTGAGAGAAAGAAATTCTTCCCGGTATAGGTCTCTAGAGGACTCAAGAAAGTATTTTTCTAGAAATACTTTAGCAAAAGCTGCCCACATACCTTCCATGGTAGTTCTCACAAATTTTCACCACTCATGTAACACCCCGCTCCCGCAAGGCACTAATCCTATACAAAGGTATAAGATCCCGCCGCAGACCGACAACCCAAGAGATAGACAAGCAGAAAAACTTAAACAACCACAAATATCTTATTATCAAAAGAGGTAAACATGAGTCACTAGGGATTCACCATCCCAAGGCATACATTACTTCGAAAAGGTCAAAAACCTTCAAATCTTATACATGAAGCTTTGCCAACACTAAAACTAAACAAAAGAAAGACTAGCCAAAATGATTTCCAACACCAAAACCACAACTACTCGACAACGCCAGTGGTGGACCAACTCTTAGCCATTCCTGGTAACTGCAACCACAGAGGTTGCAGGAGAGCACACTTAGCATTATCATGAATAGAAAATACAGTTACTTAGGTAAGGATAATTGAAAACACTTTCTAAAAATTGTTCATCACATTTTCCACGAAAATATAGAAACTGATGCATTTTTTTATGAACATGAAAACATCACAGATTATACAGAATCTTCTCAGTATTTCAAACAAAAATATGTCCTGGCTCAACCGCCACAAATTTAAAAATGCATGAGCACTTTCTCAAATCTAGACTCAAACCCCAGCAGTGCCCAAGTAGTCGTCAACCTCACGACCGGGAGTTCCGACGGTACCGTAACCTCAATTCTCAATGCACGGATAGCAACGTGATGGAATCAGGGCCACTCTCCACCAAGCACGAGTGGTATGTGCTATCCGGGACTTAGCCCGCAATGCCTTTAAGGCAAAAACCCCCGCTCAACGGGAGACCTCTCCTGTAGGGATAAATGAAAAATCCATAGTTGGGTAATCTCCCTCATAAAGGGATATAAAAGGGTGGGAAACCCTTGTAACTTGGCACTTTGGAACAACCACACAACATTAACCATACTTTCATAATAACATCATGTTAGCTCAAAATAGAATAGATTGCACACTTGAATTAAAGACATCATGGCATTTGAAAATAATAGGTTCATGAAATCATCAAAACAGACCATAGATCAAAACATGCACTTCAAAGCATTTTCATGCATCATTTAGATAACTTAAGTTCACGATAATGGCTAAGCACTCTCACCTTGCATAATATGCGTATGAACTGAGCCTCCCCCTGGCAAGCTAAACAGGACCCCCAGGTTCTACAACCTTCGAGCCAAACAAGCAAAACACGATTCGACCGTTAATCACGGTATTCTCCCCATTTAGGTTGAAACTAAAATGATTCTAACTGTGGAATTTTTTCTTGATTTTTTGGGACCGTGGTTACTTTTGTTTTAGGTTTAAAGGGTACTACACGCTTGCCCAATCCTTCACTTTTTTAAGGATTTTATTTAACCATTTGTTATTCTCTTCCAAATTGTTAAATTTCAAAGTACCGCAGCATCTTGAGGTACTTAGACTTGGAATCGGATTACGATTTTTAAACACCATTTAGATAAAAATATTTTCTACAACTCTCATGTTTAACACCAAGATCAAATCCTAAGGCAAAAGGGTGAACATTTCATCCTAAGCAAAAATGGTTCAGCACTTTATCCAGATTTTACCCAAAATTATGCTTCTGTTTCTCTCGGTTTTGGCGTATCAAATTACGTCCAAATGAGCCCATTTTTTAGTATGTTCTATTTCAACATGTCCACTACAAGTTTCATGTTTAGAGATGAGGGTAGTTGTTTGAAACAAGCTAGACTTTTTGGCCATTTTAAAAAGTAGGTTCTGTCAGCCGCCAAAACTCAACAGAGCCGGTTTTGGACAGTGGGTTTGAAACGGTTTTGGGATATCATCCCAAGGCTTTAAGGTCTGTTTTTTGGAGAAAAAGTACTTCAATATGTTATCTATAGTGTTCATGTAGACCACTTTTGGAATAGGTCATTCAAAATAGGGGTTTTGGGCTACACAAAAATATGTGACAGAAGTGTCAGTTGAGGGCTGAAACTCAATAGAGACCTTGAAAGGGGTTTTGACCTATCAAAAGTTAATATTTTCTGCTCATTTTTTGTGGGTAGATATATATACATGTTATCTACAACTTTTATATTTTGGCCAAAACTCGGATCTCATTTTAAACAAGGGCTTTTAGATCTGTACCGTTGACTGGTCTGAAACCGACACACTTTGGTAGAATTGCAATATCTCAAGTTCTACTAACTCAAATGAGTTCAAACCATTTTTGGATGAAATATAACACAACAATATAACTATGGACATAAAAATCATGCTTAGATCAATTTTCTACATTTAGTTATGATATTTCAAATCTCAGGACAGAAAGGTTGAAAGGCTCAAATTGCAGGCCATGTTTAGATCTAGTCTCCTAGCATCATGTGTGTTAATGGTT
>JAULJZ010025880.1:0-15417 GCA_032270985.1 Heliamphora pulchella | reverse complement strand
CTCTCTCTCTCTCTCATACCTGTAATATATATAGTACAGATGCTGGGAGAAATTGGGGTTTCTAGAACAGTTGAGATGACGGAAGAGCCGGTCGGCATCGTCAGCGGTGGCGGTGGCACCTTCTGGGTCGTCGTCGATTCAGACGTGACGGAGAGTAGAGAGAGAGAGAGAGAGAGACCGTATAGGGAGAGAGAGAGAGGGTAGAGAGCAGAGATAGAGAGGGCGACGGTGTGGGGGTCGGCGGTGGTGGCGGTGTGGGTTTGGGGCGGTGGTTTTGGGGGTGAGGTGGTTTTGAAGGCGATTTTGGAGTGAAATTGTGATTTCCGTTAAATATTTTAACGGTTGGGCTTAATTGATAATAAAATTAAAATCTTATGGGAGGTTAATGATGTTTTTGAAACTACAAGGGAAGTTAGTGATGTTTTTAAAACTACAGGGGATGTGATTGATGTTTTGATAAATCTCAGAGAAGATCAGTATAATTTATCTTTTTTTTTCAATACAGTTATTAAAAAGAAATTTTTTTTTCAATGGAGATATTAGAAAAAATATTTTAGGAATAAAAATACTAATTATGGAAAAAGACTACTTCCCTTCTAACGAACCTCCGTGAATACTTTTTTCAAAATTCTCTGCGAACTTATCACAAGTCCGCCTAATATCAAATTAACAATAATTTAAGAACATGGGAAATATATAACAGTTTTTATTTTACTATCATCATTTTTTTTTTATCATCTTTCAAGATATATATATTTTAATAATCGATTCAAAGCATAAGGTTGGTCTTATTAACTAACTACTTAAACATATATATTTTTGTATTACTTAATTTATATCAATATTTTACCATAAATATTTTACCAAAATAACTCTTAAATCAAATTTTATGTGACGAAAAAAATATAAGAATACATACCCGATTGAATCAAATAGGCTATGGTGCACCATACTCTTAAATCAAATTTTATGATCAAAACATACCCGATTGAATCAAATAGAGTATGGTGCCCGATTGAATCAAATAGAGTATGGTGCACCATAACCATCTCAAACACGCCACACCAGATCGCCGCACTTTTTTTTTGTCCTTGTGCTACACAGCAGCTTCCTTCTTCTTCTTCTTCTTCTTCTTCTTATTTTTTTTTCTTTTTCTTTTTTGTTTAATTTCTTTTATTTTTTCATACTTATCGAGTATATAATTACTAACACACGTACATTCACTCTCTGTTACCCAACAGCCATGGCTGCTAAGACGAGTTTCTCCTCTCTTTTTTTAACTCGTTCTATATTATTATTTCAAAATAATATTTAATTAAAATTTATCAACACAGTTATTTAGACTTACTTTTTATCACTCATTCTATATCAATATTTCAAAATTATCACTTAATTAAAATAAACTCAAAATTAAATTGTATACATCGAATATGTAGAAATAAACTAGTTTTAATCATAAGAAATTACTTAATAAACCAAACAAGATGTTAAATCTCACCTGCCAACGATTGACGTGATAAATAACAAGAATCAAGTATACTCTATACACCTAAATCTTCACAACGATTGGATTTTCTTCACCATCCTATCGATGCACAAAAAATGTTTCCAAATTTTTTTTTTTTTTGACTGTCTATACGGTTCGGACTCCCTAGATCATTCTGTTATATAAGTGCAGAATTGCTTATTCATCTTGTTCATTAATTGCAAGTGCATTCATTACATCTATCCATATATATAAATCGTGGGTTTGCTCCGACAATTCCAAACGTTTCGTCTTTGTTGAATTGTCGATTTTGCCCTCACTAAAGTCCAAAACAACGCCGTTTCAGTGTGTGCTTTCGTCTTTTTAGTTCAGCGCAGCCTGGTTTATGGCTCCGTTTGGATAAATTGCTTATTTACTTATTTAGCTTATTTATTAAACAATTTTGTTTGGAAAGCCAATTAAATAAAACTTAAGCTAATAATCCAAACAAGTAAGATTTATGCCAAAATTTAGCCAAACGTACTTGTTTATTTACGCTGATAAACAAATATAAACAAATAAACAAATAAACCATTTAACAACCAAGTTACTCAAACCAATTTGCTTGTTTATATTTTTATTTATTTTACAATAAGTAAATAAACAAATAAGTCATTACCCAAACGAGGCCTATGTGATTTCCCTTTTTCCAGTGTTTCGACTATTCTAGAAGTGGGTTCCTCTTCCTCTGCATTGCTTCACTTCTTTTCTAGGGTTTTCTCCATCTGTATTTTCACTGTTCTTCTTCTCTTCAATAATTTAGTTATGATTTTTACTCAATTTTTCTTCAGTGATTCTCATATGGATTCCTCTTACTCTGCATTGCTCCACCTCTCTTCTAGGGTTTTCTCTATCTGTGTTTTGACTGTTCTTCTTCTCCTCAGTAATTTAGTTATGGTTTTTACTCAATCTTTCTTCTGTGATTCTCATCTGTTCGGACGATGGAGATGAATCGATATAATGGAATATTATCTATCTGCTATCAACATTTGTTCGCTTTAGAACTTAGATCTTAGATTCGATGCTTTACATATGCTAAAATTGTATATGTGCTTTAGATTTAAGAGTGACAATGGTAGATTAGTTATAAGTCAGAGTTATATAATCAAAGATATTTGTGTATATGGATTTTCCTCTTTCTCTTCGTTTCTTTAGATCTTAGATCAAAGATTGGGTGTTTTAGATATGCGAGATTTGTGTATGCGCTTTAAATCTGAGAGTAACATTGGAAGATCAGTTATAAATAAGAGTTATAATATAATCGTAGATCTTTCTGTATATGGTTTTTTCTCATTTTTGTGAGTTTCTAATTTCACATCCGGCATTGATCCAATTTCACTCAACAGAAAGGACTAGCTTTTGCATTCCCTTCAACATGGTAAGCTTAAGTTTTTATGTTGGAGTGATAGGTAATAACCCACTTCAGAGATTTTAATTTCTGTGTGGTTTTTTGTATCAATTTGTCAATTCACACCACTAGAATCTAATGATTCTATGCTTTTAATTGTTTCAGGCAACATCATCTCCAAAAACTAATGGTTCTATAGTCAATTTGTTGACTATAATTTCAATGCAAATTTCATGTTCAATCTAGCGAATTCTCAATGATGTTGTTACATATCTATGTCTTGCAACATGTCAAAGTGTGCATTTTTACATGTCTAATTGTCTGTGTGTGTGTGTGTGTAAAAGCCTAGAAAATTTTTAATATAGCTCTATTTGTGTCTTGATTTATTTATGTACATTCCAGGAAGGAAGCTTTCTAAGTAATGTTGTTTAGTGGTGCTTCCAGTTCCAATCTTCCGCCTAATTTGCACATTTTGTCTGTTCTTTTCTTCTTACAATGTATGAGTTTAGCACTTTGGGTTGTCAGCCATTGAAGTTGTGTTTTATCTATAAGAGCATTGGGTGATAAAGAAACTCAATTTGTATAATAAAACATTTGAGACAGAGAGTTAGCTCCTCTTACCTGGTAGTATAGACACTGAATTTCCACTGTTCAAAAATATTATCCACCTCATTTTTTTGGGTATTTATTGTAACTTGAAAATTGACTTTAAAAAAAAACACCTTTTTTAGATAGCCCAAACAAGGCCATAGTTTTTCAAATGTTCTCTTTTCTCAATCATGCAAAACCTTGCTGCCTTCTCTCTCTAGTAATACATTTCAGTAACATTAATCAAATTACTTCTATTTTTCATGTAGTGCTGTCATTGTCGACTAAGCCCACAAGCGCGTTTATTTTAAACCCAGATTCATCACTTTCTCATGCATTACAATCATGGTACATATAATTATTAAAGATTTAACCAGCAAAATTTAGCATACATTATACACTACCTAAAACATTTAATTTGTTACAGTTGCATGCAGAATGAGAAAATGATCAAAACCATGTTAGTTGAGTTTAATAGTAATGTGATCAACAGCCATGTTGCAATACCAGTGAATAAAGACATAATGCCCATTGCAACAGTGCCACTTTCTATTGAAAAGGTAAATCTTATGTTTAGATTTTTAAAATGCATTAAATTGCGTCATACTAGTAATATTTTATTGAAAAATTAAATTCAATGTAAGTTGAACAATCGACATATTGGGTAAAAGCATAAATGTTCATTTCAACTTTTGATCAAGAGTTCTATTACATGGGTTGCAATAGTTGTGCCAAAGCAATCAGTACTTGATATGAAATAATCTTCGATTGTTTTTGTTGCAATGGTAAAAAAGTCACCACACAACCAAGGTATTACAATAATATATAATAATATTCTTATATAAATTTTTTAGTCATTGATTTGTACCCAAGATATTATGCTATTACAATTTTACAGAGTCATGTTTTAAATTGAGTTGCATGATAATAGTGGTTTAGTTAAAGTAACAATATTTGAAGACTATGCAGACAAATTCTTTTCAATCTATGGTACCAAGTTGATGAAATTTGCATCAAATGTAATAACTATTAATTCACTTTAATTTCATATTGATTTAAATATTTTCTAATATCTTTTCATATTCAATATTCTTAAAGCATGGACAAATTACAAAAGAAGCATTTTCAACAGTACAAATTGAAGATCACCATACCATCCAACTACAACCACGATCATATTCAATTCGTGCAAATTCATCGCTTCAATTTAACATTGGGTCCATTACTATTGACTCCCCATAAAGTAGCTTTTTATCACTCTCCAACACAGCAAATTCAGTCCCAACAAGTTCATCAGCTGAAATAGAAAATCTAGACATCTCCTTCTCATAACCAAAATCAATGAAACAATTGTTCGAAGTTGAAAGCTCTTTCTGTAGTACTGAAAATTAGCATACTAATCCAGCACATAATCTTATCTATTTTTTTTGGGTACACAATCTGACTATTAAGCTAGATAGTAAACTGATAAGTGAGATTTTGTCTTATACATAAGAAAATTGCTCATTTGCTCTCTACAAATATTAATATCTGTACAGTCACTCTATGGATATGAATGTAAACATATGTTTTGTAAAATTGTTCTTTTGCTCTACATGTTTGCATCTACTTTGCTCATTTTTGTGTTTCATTATTTCTAAACCACCACAGCTAATGTATATATAAAATATTTTTTTATTGCAAATGGGCCAAATTTTTTATCATGTGCTTTGCACACGCTAAGTTCACTAGTAGTTATTAATGTTACACTTTTTAATGCCCAACTCTCTCTCTCTCTCTCTCTTTGTTTTATTTTATAGTTTTTTTTTTGTTATTACATTCCTCCCTCCTTAAAAGAAATTTAGTTCTCCAAATTTGGCATACCTTAATTTTAAAAAATTTGTGGATATTTCTCTTTTATTTATTCTTTAAGCTCTCATGTAGCTTCTCTTTTAGTGTGGTTGCTCCACTCAATTTTAAGATAATAAATGATTCGTCACCTCAGTACTTGCTCTTTGTGGTTTACAATCTTTACTGGTTGTTCATCATAAGTCAAATCTTCTCTGAGTTGTGATGCATGATTAATTATGTGAGTTTCATTCAGTATATATTTTCTCAACATAGAGATGTAAAAAACATTATGTACTCCCACGAGTGAAGGTGGCAATGCAAGTTTATAGGCAACCTTTTTAACACGATCCAAGATCTCAAATGGTCCCACAAGTCTCGAACTCAACTTTTCACGTGCTCCAAATCCCATTACTTCTTTGACTGGATATACTTTAAGAAACACATGATCTCATACCTGAAACTCTGAGTTCCGTCTCTTATTATCTGCATAACTCTTTTGCCTATTTAGAGTTGTGCGAAATCTTTTTCTAATGAGATAAATCTTGTCCACTGTTTATTTTTCAATTTTTGGCCCTAACAATTTTCTTTCACCAACCTCATCCCAATGGATAGGTGCTCTACATTTTCTCCTATATAAAACCTCATAAGGTGTCATTTGAATATTGGCTTGATAACTTTTATTATAAGAAATCTCCACTAAGGGTATATAGTCATCCCAAGATCTTTCAAAATCAATGCTACAAGCTCTCAACATATCTTTAAGAATCTAATAGTCTGTCGGTTTGAGAGTAGAAGGCTGTGCTGAAATTCAAACTGGTCCCCAAAGATTTGTGTAAACTCTCCTCGAATTTATATACAAGCCTATTGTCCTTGTCAGTAACTATCGTTACATGAATGCCATGTAACCTTACGATCTCCTTAAAGTACAACCTTCCTAGCCTATCCAAGGAGAATCTAATTTTGATAGTCAAAAAGCGAGCAGATTTCGTCAATTGGTCAACGATAACCCACATAGGATTGTTATCACTTTGAGTTCTTGACAATTTTGTCACAAAGTCCATGCGATATGTTCCCACTTCCATTCAAGAATGGGAAGTGGTTGCAACTGACTCGCTGGTTTTTTATGTTCAACTTTTACCTGTTGACATACTAAACATTGAACGACAAACTGAGTAATTTTCACTTCATATTATTCCACCAAAGAATTTTCTTCAAGTTTTTATAATATAAATACTTCGATTTGTAAGCCTATTCTATAATTCTTTTCTTGATCTCCTAATCATTGGGTACACATAAACTATTCTCAAATTTCAAAGCCCCATCCTCGTGAACTATAATTTCAGTCTACGATCCTCCTTCCATACTTTCTTTGATTTTTTGTAACTCTGTATCATCTCGCTAACTTGTCTTAATTATCTCAATCAAAGTAGACTGAATTCCAAGATTTGTCAAAAGTGCACCAGGCTCCTGCCATAGTATCTTGATATCCATTCTTAAATCTTCCAAGATATGTTTTTGATTTGCAATCAGACATGCCAGACTACTTGAGCACTTCCAACTTGAAGCATCTTTCACTGCATTAGCTTTTCTTGGGTGATTGATTCTCAAGTCATAATCCTTCAAAAGTTTCAACCATCTCCTCTGTCTCATATTCATCCCATTTTGGGTAAAGATGTACTTCAAGATTTTGTGGTCGGTGGATATCTCACATCTTACGCCATATAAGTAGTGCTTCTAAATCTTCAACGCAAACACCACAGCTGCTAACTCTAAGTCATATGTTGGATAACTATGTTCATACGATTTTTCCTACCTCAAAGATATGCCACCACATTGTCATTCTGCATCAGAACACATCCAAATCCTTTTTAGAGGCATCACTGTAGATAGTAAAACCTTCATTACTAGAAGGGACAATGAGTATTAGTGACGATACCAAATGCCGTTTTAACTCTTAAAAGCTCAATTCACATTCATCAGCACCACTCAAACTTAACCCCTTTCTGTGTTAAGCGAGTCAATGGTACAACTATACGAGAAAACCCTTCTCCGAACCTCCTATAGTATCCAGCCAACACCAAGAAACTTCAAATTTTTGTCACACTGGTTGGTCTATTCCATTCAACTATAGCTTCAGTTTTCTTTGGATCAATAGAGACCCAATCATTGGATATCACATGACTTAAAAAGGAAACACTCTCCAATCAAAACTCATATTTCCTTAACTTTGCATATAATTTCTTTTTTCTCAAAATTTGCAACACTATCCTCAAATCTGTTCATGCTCCTCTTTACTCTTCGAATATACTAGAATATCATCAGTAAACACCACCACAAATTGATCCAAGAAAAGTTTGAACACCCTATTCATTAAATCCATGAATGTTACAAATGCATTAATTAGACCAAACGGTATCACTAGAAACTCATAATGCCCATATCTAGTGGGAGATGCTGTCTTGTCACGTCTTCCTCCTTAATCTTTAATTGATGATAGCCTGGGGGAAGATCAATTTTTTAGAATACTTGTGTCCTTTGTAGCTGATCAAATAAGTTGTCAATTCTGGGTAATGGATATTTATTTCTTATCGTCTTTTTATTTAATTCTCAATAGTTAATGCATAGGCGCATACTCTCGTCCTTCTTTTTCACTAATAGGACAGGTGCATCCCAAGGAGAAACACTAGGCTTAGTAAAAATTTTATCCAACAAATCTTGCAATTGCTCATTTAATTCTTTTAACTTTGTTGAGGCCATCTTATACAGGGCCTTAGAGATAGGCGCTGTGCCGGGGACCAAGTTAATAGAGAATTGAATCTCTCTATCTAGTGAAAAACCAGGTAAATCCTCAAAAAATACATTAAGAAATTCCCTCACAACAAGAATATTATCCAAATTTAACTCATCTTGACTTGTGTCTCTAACAGAAGCCAAATAACCTTTACAACCATTGCTCAACAACCGTTTTACTTGCAAAGCTAAGATCATTCGAGGAGATGCTTTCTGTTCACCTACCACGAAATAAAATTCTGATTAATTTGGATACTGAAATATAACCTTTTGTGCCATAATAATCAATAGAAGCATAATTATTTTTAAGCCAATCCATCCCAAGAATAATATCAAAATCCAGCATTTCTAGCACTTTTAAGTCCACAAGTAGCTTTTTACCATCTATATTAACCACATGAGATTTATATATTAAGTTGGTAATTAAAACACCTCCTACTGGGATTTCAACACATAATTTAGTCTCCCTTGGAATGCATTTCCATCCATATTTCTTAGAAAATCCCACAGAAACAAAAGAATTGGTTGCACCAGGATCAAATAACACGTAAGCATAAGTAGATGACACTGGAATAATACTTGCCACCACATCGTTGGAAGTCTGAGCATCTTGTTGAGTAGGTGCACAAACTCGCCCATGAGTCATCGGTCTCTAAAATTCGTCCTTCTTTTGATTTGTAGATGTTACAGTTGTTGGAGCACTTTTATCCATCTATAAGTTCTTCTTAATCTCTTGTCCATCTCCATTAGGGCACTCAACTATGAAATGACCATGTTGTTTACAAGCAAAATAAGCTCTAGTATTTCAGCAACATTCACTATTAGAATGAAATCCATTACATCTAGAGCATTATGGATTATCTCTCTGTCTGTTACCACCACTAAAAGAACGATTTCCCTAACTGCCATAAGATGTAGTGTTCTGCCTCTTGGCATTTTCCCCTGAACTCCAATTGCCTTGAAAATTCGATGAAGTCAGCCTCTTTCTCTGATTGTTATCATTGTCTTTCTAAACTTCCTTAAGACCTATTTCAACCAATAAAGCTTTGCTCACCACTGTTCCGTATGTAGTTAACTCAAAAGGCATCACTCCTTGCTTAATTTGGGGCTTTAATCATTCCTCAAACCTTTGTGCTCGACTTTCTTCATCTACTACGAGTGTTGGAGCAAACTTTGACAAATTTGAAAATTCATCTTCATATTCAGCTACCGACATATTTTTCTACTCCAGTCTGATAAATTCAGTTTCTTTCTAAAGATGAATGCTTTTAGAGAAGTACTTATTATCAAAATCATTCTTAAACATTGCCCGTATATATCAATTCGCATTATTTTCATCTTTACGTCTCTCCATCTGCTATTAGTCATATGTACTTCCTTGCAACATATAGGAAGCATAAGAAACTTTTTTTTTCGTCGGTACATCCTAAAATTGTAAAAACTTTCTCTATCTATGCCACCCATTTTTTTGTTTCTAAAAGATCTATGGCTCCCTCAAATGCTGATGGAGCCAACCTTTTAAGCTCTGTAATACCACTAAGTTGCCTCTGTTGTGCTCCTGCACCTTGTTGCATCTATTGCTGATACTTCACAAGCCTAGTTAGGTCAGTGCCTGTGGTGGCTTGTTGCATGTACCAACCCTATCAGAGTCTGCATCAACCGAAGCATCTCAGTTGGATTAGGTACCCTGGGTGGTTTCTCCACTACTCTGCTGACCTTAAGTGTCAATGTTTACATGAGAACCCTCAAGAACGCTAGCTGTATTTCTTCATTGTTCATTGCCACTACCAGTAGATGGCTGGTTTGGTTGACCAATTTGGGGGTTACTAGTAATTTCTGCACTTTTTCTTGAACGTGCCATCTCAACCTATGTATAGACATAGTTATATCATACTATTTTTTTCGAAACAAGTAATAACGAGATCAAAGACATAATTGAGTTTCCCAACCTATTGTCTACCTATCTCATCACTATGTTTAAGAGTTTCAATCAAAATAAAAACTTGTCTATGATACTATTAAATTGTCACTCCCCAAGACTACGTGGCAACGCTACACACTCATTACTCATGAGTATGTAAGGTTAAAATACCAATTATCAACTCTGGTATCAATATCAAATATATTAAAAAAAAAATATTTGTTATGAATTTAATCCCAAATGATCTTTAAATATCTTTAAAATTCATAATGCAATTTATTACCGACCAAATTTGAAAATAAATTAAAATAACTATTCTCAACACTCTCCATGAGATTTATCCCGCGAAGCTCTACTCTTTAGAATCTAAAAATAAAAAAAATAAAAACCATGAGTATGACAACTCAGCAAATCACTAATTATCATTATTAGTTAGATTAAGTATGTAGAAAAATGATGTAAAGAGAAGTAGAAGTATTTTGGATGTAAAGGAAAGCAAAAGTTTTTTTTTTTTAAATATTCAATTAACAAAAGTCAAGAGTTTAATTGAAAAGAAATCATATGAACTAAAATAGATTGATTTATTTTTATAACAAAATAATAAAGTATTTCGATAAATAGATATAAAAGAATTCGATATTCAATGATTCGATAGTCAGATAATTCGATCCGTATAACTCAAGTCTTAAACGACTACGACCATATTAGCCCGTGATAAGGCCCAAAACCACACATAGGCCGGAGGTGAAGCCCTAGAAAAAATTAGTTTCGGTGCCAAAATACATACAAACATGCTATTATGAAAATAAGAAACAACACGTTGAAATATTGCAAAAATTAAAATGGATCAGGGTCTCACAACTTTACCCCCTTAAAAGAATTTCGTCCCCAAAATTTGGCACATGGTCAAAAGAAAACAACCCCGTCGATTACAATCGACCTAGGCACCCTAGAGTCAGCCAAACTATTCTTAGGATAAGGTCAAACATGGTCAAACTCCAAATAGCAACTAAACACCTTGGAGACACAGGATCTACAAACTCATCCCAACCCCACATTCTCATTGACCGAGGTCTCCACACACAGCATACTACCCCCGGAGTCCATCTCCCACTCCACAACAGATGAAACAACGGAACATGATGCTCCTGTGTTGATAAAAACACTGGCCCAAAGTCTGCACACTAAGAAAGTACCTCTGCTCATTGAAGGAGTAGATGCATCGTCAGGTACGACAAGTGCCTGGGAAGAACTGGGATCTGTAAGGGCATATACTCTGCCCTGTGTCATTCTAGTCTGTCCACCATAACCTAGGACTGTCGGTTATCGTATTGACTGAACTAAAGTACCTCCATCTGTAACTCAGAAGTCTGAACTACTGGATGCTGCTGCTGGTAAACTGGTTGACCCTGCACAAACGAACCCACTGGTGTGCCTACTGTGCTCGGCACACTGTCTCTCAGAGGGCAGTTCCTGCAAATATACCTTGACTGGCCACCCCCATAACAAACTAGCGGTTCCCTCCCTTGCGATTGAACTGGTACCGAACTCTGGGGCTGCCTCGACTGTGGGCAATCCATCACACGATGCCCTGGCTGTCTGCACCGGAAGAAAAGGAACTCTTCCTGCTCTGGCCTCCCAGATGAAGATACTGATGGTGCTAGTGTGGAAAACAACTGTCGTGATCTAGATGGATGAAAACTAGGGCAAATAGACCTCTGTCTCTTGTTAGAGCATCCACTTGACTGTGCCTCTACTCCACTCTGCTGTGCCCTAACTTCTCTAGGTCAATGAGTCTCGCTCAAAGTGTTCTCGATCATTGTTGCCGACTCCACCAACTTTGTAAAAACACGCAGCCTCATTCTAACTACTCACTCACTGATTACAGGCCTCAAACCCCGCTCAAACTTTCTCGAACACAGGTCATCTGTAACCACTAACTTCGGTGCAAAACGGGATAGACTAGTAAATCTTGCCTCGTACTGCACAATACTCATCGCTCCCTGAGTGAGAGCACAGAAATCCACTCTATATAAGTTCTTCGAAGAAGCCAAAAAGTATTTCTCTAAAAAAACTCCCGTAAAAGCTGCTCATGTGCCCTCCACAGTATTTGAAGCATATTTCAACCACTCATGGGCGTCCCCTCTCAGCTGGAAAGCAGCAAAAGAAACCCTTAGATCTTCCCCAATTATCTGCAATATATCAAAGATCCAAGTCACAAGTTCTAACCATTCCGTAGCTACCGTGGGATCAGGATCCCCAGTAAAGGTAGGAGGGTCAAGACGCCTGAACTCTCGCATTGCCGCAGTTGCCCTCGATTTGGGTTCTCTCTCTCTCTCTCTCTCCCCTTAGTAGTCTCAGCTAGCTGACGGATGGAGTCTACCATCTCACGCAGCAACTCTATCATGTCAATCGGTCCTTGGGGAGCATTTGCATCCCCAACATCAGGGATAGGCACATCCCCTAGCCTAAACTACGGTTACAACCTTGACCACGACCTCGTCCTCTCTGCGCAGACATCACGTCTATATGAAAAGAACACAGAACATAAGATGCAGCACATCACATGAACATAAACATTAATAACATAATCATATTAACACTTAGCCACATACGTTCATGCTAAACAAACCCCACATACCGAGGAGAACTGACAAGAGTGGCGCGTCAATTCGGATAACCAACTTAGACTTCTTGCTAAAAACACGTCGGCCAAACGCATATCTATCTTGGCTTCCAATCCTAAGGTTCAACCCCCATGCTCACACATACGTAAAATTCTCATGCTCGACAAACTATTATATTCATGTTATCGAAACATTTAAACACATATAATCAAGCACACGTAATCAACCTCACAAGGTAATGCACCCTCTTTCCACGGCTCTTAGATATTCGAACCTAGAGCTCTGATACCAATTTGTCACGTCCCAAACTCTTGGTCACTCGAAACACCCATAAATAACACCCAACCCGATGTTTCACTCTCAAGATAAAAGACATACATGCATTAAATATAACTGCCAATAGGCTTACAGTACATGTAGAACTTTGTGGAACCTTTCAAAAACATGGCGACTGCCGACTTGCATAGTGGCGATTGCCAACTCCAAATGGCCTGACGTGTCCCAAAACATGGCAACACCTCATTGGTTGAAGAATTATATAAATACCGTACCCCAGCGTACGTTTTCAGTACGAATTTTGAGTGAGTGAGACTCTGCTGATACATCGAGAGATTCCAAGCCCCAACGCCAGGACCCTGCCGAGATACCAAGTCCCGAACCACTAACACCTACATTGAAGCCTACATTGCTTGGATCACCACCTGAGGATTGATCCATTGAAGCACATTCCCGACTTAAGGATTCCGCAATCTAGGTACCTTGTCTGGATCCCCGGTCTTTCTAACTCCAATTCTTCTCTTTTGGAGTGATCGTGTTAAAATTTTAATTTCAATTCATACATTTCTTTTCATTATACTCTTGCTTTACTTACTAATCGCCTTATTTATGTTCTAGCGTTTCTTTCATTTAGCTTACTTGTTTATCTATTTGTTTATTTGAATTTAGTTTAATCAAATCATTAATTGGTGCTAATATATCTTGGCAATTACAACTCAATAATGTTGTTAATTGTTATAATAAGGCACCTACATTTATGCGAATGTAGTAATTAATACTACGTTTTACATTTAAGTTAAAAGGTCGTTTTAATTTCTTTTATTTTTCTAGCATTAGTTTAATTTTCTTCATTAGCATTTATTTTTCTTTCCATTTCTTCTCTATTAATATTAATCTAATATTCCTTTCTTTTAAGTATTAGTTTAATTTTTATCTTAATTATAATGTAGCTTTAATCTCCCAATTTAATGTTCCATTTCATTTTCTTTAGTTTAATTTTCTTTTCCTAGTTTTTTTTATTTCCTATCCTTTCTTTTAATATTAATATAGTTTCTTTTGCTAGCATTTTTATTTTATTTTATTTTATTTTCTTCTTTTCTATCACTAGCTTTAATTTTCTTATAATATTCCATTTTCTTTTTTTTCTTTAGTATTAATTAGAGCTTCTTTTCTTAATAATTAATATTTAGCATAAGATATCATTTTTTTTCTTTCTTTTTATAGTTTTAATTTTTCCTTTCATATCATTTACTTTTCTTTTATTAAGCCCAAAAATCATAGAAAAAGAGACTTTTAATCCAATTTACATTCTTTTCTATTCTTTTCTTTTCTTTTCTCCTAACTCCTTTAAACAAGAAATTTATGCAAAAAGTAAATAGTTAGATCATTCTTTTATTAGCAAGCATTTTTTTTTTTTAACTTTCTTTCTTTTCTTTTAGCATAAATTTCTTTTGTAAGTTTTCTTTTTATAAGATTTTCATACATCCTTTCATTTCACATTCAAGCATATATTCTTTTAGTTTATTTTAGTAATATGCATATTTGTTTTAGTTTAGTTTCTTTATTTGAAATTATGTTTAGGATAGTTTAATTTTTCTTTTGTAGTAAATTCATGTTTAGGTAGTTTTGCCAACCTCTAATATATTTTTATTCTTTTAACCAAATTATACTAGTTTAGATTGTTTCAACATTATTGTATGTGAGTATGTGTTTCATGTATCCTTTAGATAGAAATTATATGCCATAGGACTTAGGATTTTTTTTGACACTTATTTGTTTTGGAATGCTATGTACATATTTTATGTATTTTCTATATTTGATTTTGGATGTTCTCTCTTTGTCCACATTTTCTTTATTCGCATGTATTTGAGAAATTTTATTAAAAAACCAATGATGATTAGTAGAGGCCAACCTTACGGTTGGGCAAACGGGGTGCCTAACATCTTTTTCGATTTTTACCTTAGCCCCCGAATCCTGTTTATCTGATTAACGTTTTAAAGATCAGTGGCTATTTTTGTTTTTCTTAGTTTTTCTCAAAAACTAAGTGGTAACTCTACTTTCGATAAAAAGGGTTTTCAAAATTTAGTTTTCAAGGTGTTAAAATATTTTTCAAGACATCTTTTGAATTTTTTTGTTTTTAACCCCTAAATCCCAACACCACAGTCGGCTTTTCAAATAGGTACTTCAACGGGTCCATCCGGGAGATGATATTCACTGTGAAAGACAGCATGTAATGCCTTAGTTTTCGGAAAGCCCAAACCAAGGCCCAACACGTCTTCTCCAGCGGCGTGTACCGTATTTCTGACCCAGTCATCTTCTTGCTTAAGTAGTAGATGGCCTTTTCGATTCTGATTTCTCCCTCTTGTGCAAGCATGCATCCCATAACTAAATCAGTCACTAACAAATAGAGGATCACTACTGTCAGGTTCGGGAGTAGCTAGAACAGGAGGGTTTTGTAGGTACTGTCGTACGGCATCGAAGGCGTCTTGGCATTTCTGATCCCACTCAAACT
>JAULJZ010025870.1:0-15417 GCA_032270985.1 Heliamphora pulchella | reverse complement strand
CTGTGAGTTTTGGGTTGTTTTGTTGTTGAGGGTTGTGTGATACACTGTCCTTGCGTGAGGATTGTGAGTTTTGTGAGTTTTTCCCCTTTCTCTCCTTGGAGGGCTAAGTGTTTCACCCATATGTGCATGTGTTATGAGGTTGTCTAATCTTTATCCCCTGCAAGTTTTTTGTTGTTGTGCAGGTCTCCGTAGAGGGTTAGGTGTGTGAGTGATGTGAGATTTGCATCTCCGGTTGTGAGAATTGCTTCTATCTCATTGTTGGAGTGTGGAGTGATACACCTGTGTGGAGCGTGTGAGGTCTCTGGGCGAGTGTGTTTCACTTTACTTGGTTTTCTTATGGATTCTCTATGCTTCTCAGGTCCTGTGCTTTTACCTATCCAAAACGGAAGAAGTCCCGACAGTGAGGTTGCTGAGTCTTGTAATGGCCTCTTTGGCTTCTCTTTTTTGGATCTCTCATGTTTCGTTTCCTAGATATGAGAGTTGTTCATAGCCTTTCCCCTGTACATAGGGTTTGTGGTTTTTGCTGTTTTGTTCTCCTAGCTATGGGGGCTGTCCATAGTATCTGTTATGTGGTGTTTAGTTGGCTATTCCTGTTTGTAGGCGGATGTGGGACCTGCCATCCTTTTCTGTTCTTTGATGTTTTTTATGGTATCTATTTCTCTGTAATTTTGTTTGGTGCTCTGGGTTTTGCTACTGTGATTTCCTTTTGTAGTTGTTGATTGTTGTTGGTGCCTAGCTTAGCTTGGTTTCGGCTTTGTTTTGTTGGGTTTCAGTTTGGCTCTCAGCTTCGATTTTTAGCTTGGTGTTTGGGGCTGTTGCAGCGGGCTTGTTTCTCGGTCCTATGAACCTTCTACTGCACTTTAGGTTGTTAACTAATGGTGTCTGGCTATTGCTGATGGTGTTTGGGGCTTGCTGCTGCGGGTTTTTGAGCATGGCAAGTCTTAGTTTGGGCCTTTGCTTTGTTTTTGTTTGGGCTGTTATGTTTGGGCAGGCAGTTGTGGGGCCTGCCATTTTTGCTTGCAGTTGGAGGCTGCTCCTAGTGCTGTGGTAGTGCGGTTAGCTGCTGTCCTTGGCTTGTTGCTCTCCATACTTTTCTGTTCTTTGTTGGTTTTTTAGAGGGATCCAATCTCTATATTTTATTTGTGGTATTATATTGTTGCTACGGTTTTTGAGGTTGCTAGTTGTTTTGCTGGCACATGGTTGGCTCAGCTTCGGTTGTGGGGCCTGCTTTTTTGTTTCCTTCCCCATTATTGTTCACAATTATGGGGCGGCAACATTGGCTTTCTTATTTGTTTTCGGTTGTTTGTTCCCCGGGGGGGGGGGGGGGGGTGTTTGTTTGGTTATGGCTTAGCTAAAAGCCTTTTTTTGCTTTTGGTTTTTTTTTCTTTGTTTTGTTTCTTGGTGGTGCGTTGTAAGGCCTGAGGTATGCCCCTTGGAATCATGTATTTTTTCTTTCTTTTACGCTACATTTAATTACCCAAAAAAAAAATATGCTATCACATAAACACGGAACGCGCGTCGAAAAAGAAAACGGGTCAGGGTTACACAACTCGTACCGGCAGAACTTGGACAGCTTTAATCCTGAAGACAAGTTATAAAAATGGTTCAGCCGACCAGTATATTTATAGGGCTACAGCAGGGACCTATGGAGTAATTATGACAAAGACTTCTAGTGGAGCACAAATACCCATCCAGCGATTTTCACAATGAAGTAAACCTCATTGCAGTATTTACAATTATGAAAATCTTGCAATGGTTTCTACAACTTTCATAAAACACTAAATTACAGTTCACACCACTAAAGAACTGTAATTGCACTCTAAGCCATAATCTCAAGACCATCTTGCATTGAGCTTTTGTTATTAAATGCTGAACTTATCTCCCCACATTAAGTTTCTTGATACCCGCCAATTAAATTTAATTACTGACAATTTAATTTAATCGGTATCTGAAAATTCCTTAAACCCTTCTGCATATCTTATTTGACCGCCGGATAATCAAATCCATTGTAGAGTTCGACCCGATCAAAACTTATGAGCTTTCTTAAGGGGGTATCGTCAATCTCGATCATTCGAGACATGAATTCTGTCAATAATTAATATTCATCATATAAATAATACCACTATCCAACTCACTAGGAATATAGACCCGTATAAGATCGCACCCTCTAATGGATCAAAATAAATAATATTAAATATACGCAAATTAATAATTATTTCAGGATTAAGAGTATAAGTACTATTCATAATAACCTTAGAGTGTAAATTAATTTATACAGTCAGTATAAAATTAATTATCTTAATGTGTCCCATTCAATACACACAAAGTGTACTAATACAGAGAGTCAGAATAATAGACGATGCCATTATCTGTTCCTTATAACCAAGATGGGCCTACTAAAATTCTTTACTACAGTCGTACCAATGGTATATCTATTTCCTTCTAAACTGTGACTATAAAAGTTATATTCTGCAAAAACATAAAATCTAATATTCTGTGTGCAAGCCATACTCTATACACCAGATTAAATATTATACAGAATAACATTAAAAGAAATGATATATACATACATTGCTCATTAAGATTCTCATAAAATAAAAAATTAATTTTTTTAAAATAAACTTAAATACTAAAAATATAATTTTCAGTATACCAACCCTAACAATCTCCCACTTATTCTCAAAATCATGTTGCCATACATTTGACTCCCATGCCCTCTACATGACTATCAAAAATCTTTACTGGTAAGTTCTTTGTAAAAGGATCTACAAGGTTATTTTCTGATGCAATCTTGGTCATAACAACATTACCTCTTTGTACAATTTCTCATATCAGGTGATACTTATGCTCAATGTGTGCTTTTCTTTCTTGTGGACTCTTGGTTCCTTCGAGTTTGTAACCGCTCCGCTATTGTCGCAATAAAGTATAATAGTCGACTGAATTGAAGGGACCACATCCAGATCCAACAGGAAGTTCTTGAGCCAAACAGCCTCGTTGGCTGCTTCAGAAGCTGCTACGTACTCGGCCTCCATGGTAGAATTAGCAATGCAGGACTGCTTGATACTCCTCCAACTTATAGTTTCACCTCCTAAGGTAAACACATATCCTAAGGTAAACTTACAAAAATCTTTGTTAGACTGAAAATCTGAGTCTGTGTACCCCAATGGTACTAGACTGTCTGCCTAGTAAACCAATATATATTCCTTAGTCCTTTTCAGATACTTGATTATATTCTTTACCATAGTCTAATGCTCTTGTCCTGAGTTAGATTGATATCTGTTAACCATGCCAACGGCAAAGCAGATGTCGGGTCAGTGCAATGCATAGCATACATGAGGCTTTTTATTGCCGAAGCATAAGGAACAGCCTTCATCTTCTCTATCTCATCAGGTGTCTTAGGACACTGATCCTTGGATAGAATGATTCCATGCCTAAAAGGGGAAAACCTCTTCTTGGAATCTTTCATGCTAAAACGAGCAAGGATACATCGATATACTTTGCTTGTGATAAGTCCAACATCTTTTGTTTCCGATCTCACACAAGCTTAATCCCCAAGATGTGATTAGCTTCTCCCAAGTCCTTCATATTGAACTGCCCAGATAACCATACTTTAACCGTAGATAATGCCCCCATATTGTTTCCAATGAGTAAGATATTGTCAACATAAAGTACTAAAAAGATTACTACACTTTTGTCATGCTTTTTATACACACAAAACTCATCCGAACTCTGATCAAAACCATAAGACTTTATGGCTTGATCAAACCGAGTGTTTCAAGACCTTGATACCTGCTTAAGTCTATAAATTAATCTCTTAAACTTGCATAACATGTGGTCCTGGCCCTTCGCCATGAATCTATTTGGTTGTACCATATAGATACACTCATCAAGACTTTTATTAAAGAAAGCTATCTTGACATCCATTTGTCAAATTTCATAATCAAAATGTGTAGCAATGGATAAGAGAATCCAAATAGACTTAAGCATGGCAACCGGTAAAAAGGTTTCCTCATAATTGATTGTTTCTTTCTTAGTGAATCCTTTAGCAATAAGCCTAATTTTGAAAGTTTCAACCTTCCTGTCAGCTCATCTCTTCCTCTTGTAGATCCACTTACATCCAATGGATTTTACCCCATTGGGTGGTTCTACAAGTTTTTAGATCTGATTGTAATACATAGATTCTATATCTGAATTCATAGCCCTTTGCCAAAGATCTGTATCATTGTCCTGAAGTGCTTCATTATAGTTACAGGGTTTGGTATCTAGTTCTGTCGGGATCTTGTTAAAAGACTCTCCGAAGAACATATATTGATCAGGTTGATGAACAACCCTCCCGCTACGACAAGGCACTACCTGTGTCTGTGTACTAGCAGTAACACACTGTGCAGAATCTAAACCCTATACATCAGCATCATGTTCTTGGTTTGCACATGTTCTAATAATCCTCCAACTATGATGAGGCAATGGGATAACAGTGACTTGTGGTTCCTCTTTTGTTTTACTGGTATTTTCTCTCAGTTCTTCTAGAACAATATTGCTTTTGGGCCTGTGGTCCATAATATAATCTTCTTCTAAGAATCGGGTATTGATGCTAACAATGACCTTCTGATCCTTAGGATTATAAAATAAACCGCCCTCCATTCCCTTAGGATACCCTACAAAGAAACAAACTTCTATCCTTGATTCCAACTTACCCGCGTTCCTTTTTAGCACATGTGTTGGACATCCCCAAATCCGAATGTGTTTCAAACTAGGCTTATGCCCGATCAACAATTCTATGGGTAGAAGGTACTGACTTAGAATGCACCAAGTTCAGAATGTAAGCCGATGTCTCTAATACTAGTCCCCAAAATGAATTGGGTAAACCTGAATAACTCATCATGGACCTTACCATTTCCATAAGAGTCCTATTCCTTCTTTCTACTACACCATTCTGCTGCGGAGTGCCTGGTATAGTCAACTGTGATATAATACCTTCTGATGACAGGTAATCCCTAAACTCTTCAAAGACGTATTTTCCACCACGGTCAGATCGTAGTGATTTGATACTTTTATCCAAAGGCTTCTCTGCCTCCACCTTGAAATCTTTAAATTTCTCAAAGTATTCAGACTTTCTCTTATATGGTAAATTAGATGTATTATTCATTTTAGTTAATTACAGTGTATGAGAGGTAAAAGATACGACATACAGATCATCCACCAATGTACCAGAACAAATAAAATATTTACTTTTCTTCACAACAACAGAGTCACCAAAATGAACAGAATATTTATCCTTCATTAAACATGAGACTGAAATTAAATTTCTTCTAATCGAAAGTACATAAAGATAATATTTTAGAAGAAGTATCTTATCTCTACTAAAGCTGAGAGTGATATCTCCTACTGCAACTGCTACCACCCTTGTTTTATTGTCCATATGCTGGTATATTTCTACATCACTGAGCTGCTTAATTTTTTAAAACCCTTACAATAAATTGCAGACATGATTAGTGGCTCCCATATCTACACACCAGGTACTGATAGATAACACCGCTAAACATGTTCCCACAACCAGTGAACAGAAATTACCCTGTTTGTTCAACTTGCTGAGGTAAACTAGGCATAGCTTTTTCTAGTGTCGTGTCTGGTTGTAGTGAAAATATCTGCCTTTTGACTTTTTCACACCAGTCAGTGGCCCACTAACTACCTTTGCAATCGTGTCATCCTATTTCTGAATGTTTTTTTTCTTCATACCTTTCGGCCCAGAGAAAGAACCCTTTTTAGAAACAAACACATTTTCTAACATTAAAGGAGTACCCTTAGTAGTTAAAGTTACATCCAAGTTACTTTTCTAGTCAACATAGTTCGGTCCCGTAAGGTTTTTTTGAAGTATTGAAACAAGTGGGTTGAAAGCCATTTTAATCCTGAGAATCACATAATTAAAAATTACCATTAATTATGATGAGTAAAATTTTAAATTTATTTTAATTTGGTTCCCTCTATCATTTTAAAAAAAATTCACTAGCAGCTTGGTAACTTGTGAATAGCATGCCTCGATGAGAGGACGTCTGTTATCCATCGTTTGTTCAGACTGGTCAATTCCTATTAATTTTACTATCTAGGCAACTGACCCTACCAAGTAAAATTAAATAGCTGACATAGCTTTAATCTAGTATATAATAGCAGTGACTCAGATGGAAAGGATACTATTATATACAGCTAAGTGTTAACCATCACCTAATCCCAAATCAATCGCTTCGCAATGAACTCTTTAGATAGAAAAGTGATTCTGTAATAACTCGAACTCGAAGATATGAATAGAAAAGAAAGAACATCTTAAAAGAAACAAAATCCTAAACCTAAGTTCGGTACGAAGAACCGACCCGACCATTTAACCTTTTCGAGCCCGAGACCTGGGACAGAGTGAGAACTACACAAGCATATATTAAAATCCTAATATTGAGGATAAGAATTCAAAATTATAATTCCAAGTCGTTTAAGAAAAGAGTTACGTTCGAAAGGTTATGAAACGAATCTATGTGAAAATACCCAAATTTTCTTCTATAATTAAATAAAAAAAAATTAATTGATACACACACACACACACACACACACATATATATATATATATATATATATATTCAAGTGGTTAGACCTAGGAGTTTGTGACAAGCTTGGTTTCCAAGTTTCCTTAACCTAGATTAGTGAAAAGTAACCCAAGTTAAGTAAACCTAACCTAGAGTTAACCAAGCTTCTCAAGGAAGCTTCATTCCCTCTCTTTATCTATAAAAAGGGACCCAACCTACCTATTCTTCCTCTAAATTTCGTGCATAGTGAGAGGAGAGAGAGAGAGAGAGAGAGAGAAGAAGAAGAAAAGAGTAGAAAGAAAAAGAAATAAGAAGAAAGAAGAAAGAGGAGGATTCATGGAGCTTGAAAGCTAAGTCCAAGATTTGCCATTACCAAGAAACAACTTCTAACAAGGTAATCAAGACTCAAACACTTTTGATTTTATACATATCAAATACCTCTTTAATTATTTTCAAACACAAATCTAAGATCAAGAACCGAAAACTCAAAAATAAAGGCGTCATGGTTGGATTTTTGGGACTGTTGGGTTTGAATGTTGAGTTTGTGAGTTGGAATGAGTTTTACCATGGGTTCTATGACTTCTATAAGCTCTGGAACATTAATATATTGAAGTTCAACACATGTATACAAAGAAGATGGGTCAAAAACTTACACACATGACACTAAGAGGCTAAAACCAAGATAAGCCTGAGTTTTGAGCTTTTTCACTTTTCTGCCTGGATTTTTGGAAGACTATACCTCAATGTAGAAAACTAATCTTAGTGTGTTCTTTATGTCTAGACCTATATTGTTGTGTTATCTTTCATCCAAAATTGGTTGGAACTCATTTTAGTGAGTGAAACTCGAGATATTGCAATTCTATCAAAGTGTGTCGATTTTAGACCAGTCAACAATGCAGACCTAAAAACCCTAGATTAAAATGAGATACGAGCTTTGGTTAAAACATGTAAATTGTGGATAACATATATATCTAGCTATCCACCAAATATGAGCCCAATATATTGAGGTTGGATGGGTTAAAACTCCTATGAATGTCTCTGTTGAGGTTAAGCCTTTTAAAGACGCTTCTGTCACATATTTTTGTATAACCAAAAACCCCTATTTTTATTGATCTACTTCAAAATTGGTCTACATGAATAATGTAAGTAACATATTGAACTACTCCCTGTCACAAAAACAAATCTAGATACCTCGAGAAAGTCCCTCAAACCCTTTTCAAACTCTCTATCCAAAACCGGCTCTGTTGAGTTTTGGCGGCTGACAGAACCTATTCTATAAAATGGCCAAACACACTAACTTGTTCCTATTAACTACCTTTATCACTAAACATGAAACTTGAAGGGGATATGATAAACTAGAACATATCCAAAAATTGGCTCATTTGGACTTGATTTGATACCCCAAAACCAAGACCAACAAAGGCGTATTTTTGGTAAAATTCTAAAAAAAGTGCTGAACCATTTTTGCTTAGAATGCTTTATTCACCCATTTGCCTTAGGTTTTGGCTTTGGAGTAAAACATAAAAGTTGTAGAGAATATTTTAATCTAAGTCGTCACCAAAAATAATAATCCAACTCCAAGTCTAAGTACCTCAAGATGCTGCGGTACTTTAAAATTTAATGATTAAAAGAGAGCAATAAATGGTTAAATTAAATCCTTAAACAAGTGAAGGATTGGGCAAGTGTGTAGTACCCCTTAAACCAAAAAAGAAAGTAACCATGGTCCCAAAAATTAAGAAAGCATTCAATGGTTAGAATCGTTTTAGTTTTACATGCTAAAGGGGGAGGATTCCGTGTTAACGGTCGAGCCGTGTTTTACTTGTTAGGCACAGAGGTTGTAGAACCCGGGGGTCCTGCTTAGCTTTCCCGGGGAGGCTCGGTTCATACGCATATAATACGAGGTGAGAGTGCTTAGCTATTATCTTCAACTTGAATTTATATAAATAATGCATGAAAATGCTTTGAAATGCATGTTTTGAACTATGACTAGTTTAACGATCGCATGAACCTGTTATTTTCGAAAGCCATGATGTTTTTAATTCAAGTGTGCTATCTATGATATTTTGAGCTAGCATAATGTTATTATAAAAGTATTATTAATGTTGTGTGGTTGTTCTAAAGTGCCGAGTTACAAGGGTTTTCGACCCTTTATATCCCGTTATGAGAGAGGTTACTCAACTATGGATTTTTTTTCTCATTTGTCCATATAGGAGAGGTTTCCCGTTAAGCGAGGGTTTTTGCCTTTAAGGCTTTTGGGTTGAGTTCCAGGTTTTAGCACATACCACTCGTGCTTGGTAGAGAGTGGCCCTCATTTCATCACGTTGCTATCTATGCATTGCGAATTGAGGTTACGGTACCGTCGAAACTCCTAGTCGTGAGGTTGACGACTACTTGGACACTGTTGGGGTTTGGGTCTAGTTTTGAGAAAGTGGTTTTCATCTTTTAAATTTATGGTGGTTGAGCTAGGAACATATTTCTATTTGTAATACTGAGAAGGTTTTGTATAATCTGTGATATTTTCATATTAAAGCAAATGCATCAATTTTTATGTTTTCGTGAAAAATGTGATTAACTATTTTTAGAAAGAGTTTTCAATTATCCTTAACTAAGTAACTGTCTTTTTTGTTCATGATAATGCTAAGTGCTCTCTCTTGTAACCTCTGTGGTTGTAGATAGTAGGAATGGCTAGGAGTTGGTCCACCACAGGCGTTATCAAGTAGTTTTGGTTCTGGTGTTGGGAATTGTTTTGGTTCAATTTTTTTGTTTAGTTTTTAGTTTTGGCAGAGCTTCATGTATAAAACCTAAAGGTTTGTTTTGAAATTTTAGAAGTAATGTATGCCATTGGGATGACGAATCTCTAGTGACTCATGTATACCCCTTTTGAGATGAAGGCGTTGTGGTTACTTAGAAGTTCTTATTTGGTCTCTTAATATCTTTATCCCTTGTCTTTCTCTCCTGCCACTGGTCTGCGGCGGGATCACATCCCTTTGTACAAGTTTGGTGCCTTGCGGAAGCGGGGTGTTACAGATTCACACTAATAATTATATAAAATTATCCCTAAATGAGGTTTGTACTGGCGATACCATAATTAATCTGTCCGATAAGGAGGAAGGCCTTATTGCCAATACCTAAGATTTAATTATTCCGATAAGGAGGAAGGCCTTATTGCCAATACCTAAGATTTAATTATATCGCCTACAACTGGTGATGGAGATCGCAGAATTTATCTGTGAACAAATTTTTTCTCCCACTTAGGTTTTAAAAACATTTTTTAGGGTTATAAAAATTCGTTTAATTAAAATAAATTTATTAATTTTGAAAATCATACGATCTGAAAGAATCAAACATCTTTTCGTGTACAAGATTCTAAAGATTCCGGTTTATCAAACTATCTTTTAGTATTTTAATGCATAACAAATAAAATTTAATAAATGCACAGTTTTTCCTTTAACTTTTCACCTAAGGTAGTGATTAAAGATATTTATTTATTTTATTTTCTGTTCCTCATTTTTCGAAAAATAATAATTTATTTCGATTAAATATTTTTTTATTTAATTAATTCAAAATTCTGAATTAATTTTTACGTTTTTTTAATATATTCGATTTTATAAAAAAATTATCTTAAACGTGATATTTTGTAAAAAAATAAAATATCTAGAGTTTTTCCTTTTAATTTAAAATTTTGATTAAAAAAACTTACTTTTATTTTTCATTACAAAATATTTTAATTAAAGCTGAATTTTTTGAATTAATTAAATTAACAGGATAATATAAAACAGATATACAGCATCCATGCAGTTCATATATATATATAAACATGATATGTATATATCCCAATTTTATGATCGATTAGAAACTCTAATGAGTTTTAAACTCCTGTTGAAGATAAGCTGTATCAATTCTCGTCCCTGTCAGTTTCCTGAATCCCGATTGCATCAGGATTCTTTGTTACACTTTGATATATATATCATATCAGTATCAAAACATATCAGAAACATCGAGACGAGACAGCCCGAGACAGCCCACCAACGTCAGCCACCACTATGCTGTTGTTGCCACCTTTTGCCGCCAGCTTCAGGCAGCTTTTGCTGCCACCTCGGTACTCCATTTTCGACGCTCATTATACTGAAAAATAGCTCTCAAAAAGTAAAACTTTTCTATCAAAAAACCAGTCTGAAAATAGCCCAAAAAATAGCTGAAAAATGGCCTGAAACATGCCGCCGTCGTCGGCTAGTGCTGCTGCACTGTTTCGTTGCCCGTTTAGGCTTTTTCTGATGGTGTTTTTACTCCCGTTTTATTTATAAAAATAGCTCAAATATCCTGCCACTTGTTGTTTCAAAGAACGCCTCGAAAACAATCCCAAAAAATCCTACAAATTGCCTCGAAGGGCCGTCGCCACTGCGCCGCTAGCTGCCGCCGGTTGTCGCCTATTTTGTGCATTGTTTTGGCCTAATTTTTTAATAGATTTTGGACAGTGTTTTAAGAAGGTATGCTTATTGTTAATTTATGCCTAAAAAATTGCTCAAAAAATAGCCCTAAAAACGATTCAAAACATCAACAAAATCGACCCTGAACCGCCACTAGCAAAGCCGTCGGTGGTGGGCTATTTTAGCTGATTTTTTGTTGCTATTTTTGACTTATTTTTGTTGCTATTTTTAATGCATAAATATTGCAGAAACTTACCAGAAAAAACTATTTTAAAACCGTTAAAAAATTACCGCGATCTGTGGCCTGTAAAAACCGAAAACCACCGCCGGTGCCGCCGCATGTTCTTCGTATTTTTAGATATTCAACATGTTCTTAAAATAATCTAAACAGATTTTCAAAAACAGAAACAACTATCACATCGATACCTATGTCCTAAAGGCTCACATTCGATTAAAAAAAAACTTAATTTATCACGATCAACCCTTGTGATTTAAAAAAATTAAATCATCATTCAAACCATTCAATCAAATATGAATAAACAGATGATCATAAAATCTAGATTAGAACACCTACAAAACTAAGTTAGCAAAATTCTAAAACTACTCGACCCCGATAAATTGTAAACAAAAACTAAAACGGCTCTGATACCAAATTGTTGGAGGTAAAACTGACAAGATCATTATTTTTGTGAACGATTTTTAGTAAAAAATTAACTGGACGGGCAAACACCAAAACGAGCTCCAGATAAAAATTTTGACGTCAAACGATCAAAAGTAAAACTCATACAACCAAAGTTAATTTAGAAGAATACCTTTTTGATTTCGAGTTGAAGCTCCCATCAGACCTTATACTGTATGCCCTTATGCGATTCTTGAATATAGTGTGGGCTATAATCTATCGAGAACTCGTACCGACAGAACCTAGACAGCTTTACTCTTCAAGACAAGTTATAAAAATAGTTCAGCCTATCCGCATATTTATAGAGTTACAGTAGATACCTGTAAAGTAATTATGACAAAAATTTCTAGTGGAACACATATACCCATCCAGCGGTTTCCACAATTAAGCAAACCTTCTAGCGGTATTTGCAATTATGAAATCTTGCAGCGGTTTCTGCAATTTCCATAAAATACTAAATTATAGTTTACACCACTAAAGAACTGTAATAACAATCTAAGCCATAATCTCAAGACCTTCTTGCATTGAGCTCCTGTTATTGAATGCTTAATTCATCGCCCCACGTTAAAATTCTCGATACCCGCCAATTAAATTTAATTACTAACAATTTAATTTAATCGGCATCTTAAAATTTCTTAAGCTCTTCCATTTAACTTATTTGACTGCTGGATAATTAAATCCATCTACAGAGTTTAGCTCAGTCAAAATATATAAGCTTCCTTAAGGGGGTATCGTTAATCCTGATCATTCGAGATGTAGATTCCGTTAATTATTAATATTCACCATATAAATAATAGCGCTATCTAACTCACTGGAAATATAGACTCATAATAGCAGTGACTTAGTTAGAGAGAATACTATTATATACAGCTAAATGTTAATCATCACCTAATCCCAAATTAATCACTTCGCAGTGAACCCTTCAGTTGGAGAAGCGATCTACACTAACAATTATCCCTGAAGGAGGTTTGTACTGGTGATACCGCAATTAATTTGTCCGTTGGGGAGGAAGGCCTTATTGCCGACACGCAGAGTTTAATTGCGTCGCCTACAAACTGGTGATGGAGACCGCGGGATTTATCTGTAACTAAATTTTCTCTCCTACATAGATTTTTAAAACATTTTTTAGAGTTATAAATATTCGTTTAATTAAAATAAATTTATTATTTTTGAAAGTCACACGATCTGAAAGAATTAAACATCTTTCTGTGTACACGATTTCAAATATTCTAATTTATCAAATCATCTTTTCGTGTTTAAATGCGTAACAAATAAAATTTAATAAATGCACAGTTTTTCCTTTAGCATTTCAGCTAAGGTAGTGATTAAATGTATTTATTTATTTTATTTTTTATTTCACATTTTTTGAAATGTAATAATTTATTTCGATTAAATATTTTTTCATTTAATTAATTCAAAATCTAAAATTAATTCCCACGTTTTTTTTCAAAATATTTGAAAAAATCATCTTAAACGTGATATTTTGTAAAAATAAAATATCTAAAGTTTTTTCATTTAATTAAAATTAATTAATTAAAATAAACTTAATTTTATTTTTTATTATAAAATATTTTAATTAAAGCTGAATTTTTGAATTTATTAAATTAACAAGATACATAAAACAGATATGTAATCATCCACGCAGTTCATATATATATAAACACGATATGCAAATATCCTGATTTTATGATTCTAGTGAAACACTGCGGTGTTTCAGTCTCCCTAAGAGAATCAGCTGTTTCAATCCATGTTCGCATTTGATTCAGTATCCTGATTATATCAAGCTTTCTTGATACTATCTAATATATCAATATATATCATATCAGTCTCGTATGTATCAGAATATACAACAAAATAGCCCCGAGAGAGAGAAAGTTGCTGGACCACCACCAGCCACCGCCAGTGCCGCCTTGCCGCCGCCTTCAGGAGGCTCCTACCACATCATCCGAGCTCGATTTTTGACAAACTTTATATCATTGGAAAACTCCCGAAATATGAGATTTTTTTTGTCAAAAAATATGTTGAAAAACTTCTCGAAAAATGGCCGAAAAAATGGCCCAAACCTCAAAAACGCTGCTTCCCACCACAGCACTGTGCCGCCAACTTTCCAAGGCTTTTTCGATCTCTTCCCGAACTCAATTTTTGACGTACATTATATCAAAAGAAAGCTCTCGAAAGTACTATTTTTTATAAATAAATATGCTCAAAAACAGCTCAAAAAACCATTGGAAAAGCCCCTAAAATGGACTGCTGCCGCTCATCAGCGCCGCTGCCTTTAACCACCAACTTCCCGAGGCCGTTCTAGCCTCATCCGAACTCCGTTTTTTATGTACTTTATATCACAACAAAGCTCTCAAAAAGTACTATCTTTCTATTAAAAGAACTTTTCAAAAATAGCCCAAAAAACTATCAAAAAATTGCCTGAAAGCTGCTGCCGCCGCCGGCTTGTTTGCTACTTATTTGGATTGTGATTTTGGTCAAATTTTTTTTTATTTTTGACAGTATTTTGAGGTATATTTTACTGCTATTTTATGTTTAAAAAAATAGTCCAAAAAATAGCTCGAAAAATCATAAAAACCGCCGCCGGCAAAGCCGCTGGAACTGGGCTGTTTTGGTGATTTTTCTTGCTGTTTTTGACTTAATTTTTATGCCGTTTTTTATACATAAATACTGCAAAGAAATTCATCAAAAAAAACTATTTAAAACCATTAAAAACTTACCGCAATCTGTGACCCGTTAAAACCCGAACCACCGCCGGTGCCGCCTTCATTCTTCGTATTCTTGGACATATTCAATCTATTCTTAAATAATCTAAACAGATATTTTAAAAAAAATAAAGCTAGCTATTACATCGATCCTATGTCCTGAAGGCTCACATTCAATCTATCATGGTCAACTCCCGTGATTAAAAAAAATAATCATAATTCACAAACCATTCAACCAAATATGAATATAAATGATGATCATAAAATCAGAATTTAGAATGTCTGCAAAATAAAATTAGCAATAGTTCTAAAATTCCCTGACCCCGATAACCGTAAACAAAAAATAAAACGGCTTTGATACCAATTTGTTAGAGGCAAAACTGCCAAGATCATTGTTTTTGTAAATGATTTTCGAAAAAAATTAATTGGACGGGTAAATGCCGAAACGGGCTCTAGATAAAAATTTTGACGTCGAACTATCAAAAGAAAACCCGTGCAACCAAAATTAATTTAGAAGAATATCTTTTGTTGATCTATTCTTCAACTACGATTTGATTTCGAGTTGAAACTCCAGTCAGATCTTCTACTGTATTCCCTTACGCAATCCTCGAACGTAGTGTGGACTATGGACTATCGAGAATTCGTACCGGCAGAACCCCGATATCTTTGGTCTTGAAAGACAATATATGATCTATCAATGATATGATATGAAACTGGTTCAGCCTACTTGCATATATATAGGGCTACAGTAGGGACCTAGGAAGTAATTATGAGTAAGACTTTCAGTGGAACACAGATACCTACAAGCAGTTTCTACAATTATGAAAAGACGCGGTGGTTTCTGTAATTTTCATAAAATACTGAATTACAGTTCACACCACTAAAGAACTATAATTGTACTCAAACCTATATTCTCAAGATATTCTTGCATTGTGCTCCTGTTATTAAATACTTATCATATCTCTCCACGTTAAGATTCTCGATACCCGCCAATTAAATTTAATTACTGACAATTTAATTTAATCGGCATCTTGATA
>JAULJZ010025849.1:0-15418 GCA_032270985.1 Heliamphora pulchella | reverse complement strand
CTTGTCGTTTTTGCTTATTATTGCATCAACTGGTCAACATTGTATGTGTCCAAATCACTTTAATCTATTTTTTATCAACTTATCTTTAATTAGTGTGACCCCTATCATTCCACGAATTTTTTCATTCTTAATTTTATATTTTCTAGTCTTACCACACATTCACCTTAACATTCTTATTTTTGCAACATTCATCTTATTTATGGGATTTTTTTTAGCAGCCAAACATTCTGTCCCATATGAAATTTCTATTCTAATAGCTGTTTCAAAATTTTTTTAAAAATTTTGTAGGTATTTGCCGATCACATAAAATTCTGGAAGCACTCCTCCAATTGAGCCAACCAATTTTGATTCTATGGGTTACATCATTTGCAACCTCTCTATCTTTGTTAATAATCAAACCTCGATAACAAAAATATTCACTTTTAGGTATTTCTTGATTTTGGATATTTATTTTTTTACCATTAATAATCCTATTACTGCTAAAATTGTATTTTATATATTCAGTTTTGTTCCTACTTACTCGAAATGTTTTTGATTTCATAGCTTCCCCCAACACTTTTAGTTTAGCGTTAACTCTATCCACTGCTAGTATCATCCACTAAGACAACATCATCAACAAACAATATACACCATGGGACATCAATCTAAATATGTTTAGCCAATTCATCTATAAGTAAGGCAGAGAGATAATGACTTGAAGTCAATCCTACTGTAATCAGGAATTTACTTGTTTCTCTTGCAAGTGATCTAATTGTCGTGGCGGCTCCATCATACATGTCTCTTATCACATCAGTGTAATTCTTTGTTACTCTCTTTCTCTCAAACGCTTACCATATGATATCTCTAGACACTCTACCATAGGTTTTTTCTAAGTCTAAAAAAATCATGTGAAGATCTCTTTTCTTTTCTCTGTACTTCTCTATTAATCTTTTTAGTAAGTTGATTGGTTCCATAGTTGATCTACTAGACATAAAACCAAACTGATTCTGTGAAACTGTTGTTGTTGTTAACCTTAGACAATGTTCAATCACTCTTTCCCATAACTTCATCGTATTAATACATCTATAGTTGTTACAATCTGAACAACAAAAAACTAAAATACAACCTTGGAAGTTATGGTAACTTACTTTTCACTCCCTCTACTGATCATCTCCTTGTACCATATAATGGAGTCTTGCCACTGCAACTTCAGTTATTGCTTGAACCTGTTGATGAAATCATCAGCCTTGGCATCAAACTCATTGTCCACTTCTTAACTCTAGGGTTCCTGTCCCTCACAGCTTACAAACGAGGAGCCTCCACAATATCGTTGTCCTCAAGGTGCATAAATGCTGACTCTGCACTAGCTAACTTCCGCATATTTGTCAATAGCCTCTCAGTCATCTCTCATGACACTGGCTTGGGGTCAGAAATGGTGATGTTAAAGTGGCATTCCTTCAGTTGACTGTAGACTACATCTAAAGTCTATGGCTCTTCTTCTTCTTCTTCTTCTTCTTCTTCTTCTTCTTCTTTTTTCCCCTCCTCTCACTCTTTTTCAAAATGGTTTGTTGAGAAACATTTTGGGTAGCAGTTTCTGTAGTTTGCAATTGATGGGTTCGTTCAGGAGTGCAGTGGGCATTTGAATCTGTGATTTGGTTGAAATGGGTGTTGATGTGCTGGGTTCTTGTGATCTGTAACTGTAGAGGTTGTTCCCCTTTTGGCTTGCATCCTCATGATGCTCCATTTGTAATAATTTTACTTATGCCCCCTTCCCCCCAAAAAAAAGAAAAAAAGGAAAAAATTCTTGCAATGCATCAATACTAGGGTCAGCTATTGCTTGCTCACCTCTTGTTGGGGATCTAGGTTCTGGAGCCCCATGATAACCGCGTGGATGAAGGATTCAGTGAAGCACGTGTTCTTGCAGAGGTGACTCTGTTGCCTGACAAGATCCGCATTGCATCTGGGAGACGTGCTGTGGCCATGGCGACAGGAGTTATTGACCGGAATTATAAGCATGGGCAAGTACAGAAGCAGGTCCTAGTTGTTGTTACTTCAGGTTGGTCTGTAATGTGTTTTGATCACAACCTCCAAAAGCTGTGGGAGACCAATCTGCAGGTGTGCGTGGGTGCCATTTCACTGTATGCTCTTAATTTTCAATAATATTATGATGTCTGGTAATCTATCTAAACCATGACTTGAGTTTTTGGTAGTGACTTTTAGTTTATACTCTTTTGGGTTCACTTATCCTTAATTGTTTTTTTACAGGAGGATTTTCCATATAATGCTCACCACAGAGAGATAGCCATCTTGATAAGTAATTATACTCTAAAGCATGGAGACTCTGGATTGGTAATTGTCGGGGGAAGGATGGAAATGCAGCCTCATGTACGTATCATCTTTCTTGGTCTTTTATATGTAGTAGACCACTTGGTTCATCTTTACCGGTGAGCTTCTAAATACACACTTTTTTTCCCGAGTACACCAGTCCGTAGAAATATTTATACATGGTGTACAAGTACTTTAATGCATGTGTTGGGTGTATTGCGTAAATGTGTGTGCGCGCGCATTTAATCTAAGTTCCAGATGCAGTTCAACCGCCTAAAGTTTAACACCTAACCCAATGATGAAATGAAATGATGTTAAATAAAAAAAATGTTTTTAATTTATGAATGGAGTGAGAATTTAATTAAATTAAGTCATGACTCCGAAGTTAGGTAGTAGTTCAAAATAATCCTTAGTTGAAAATACGAGGAAAAGTCCTTTAAAAATATTCAAAGTACGAAGGTTTTAGAAAAATTTCGGCTGAGTTTTCCTTGTTTTTGGACAACCAGTGGGTACAATTATCTCTAAAATAACCTGTAAATGGTAAGTATCACAAATTACACGGGCTCAATCCAGATCTCATCAACAACACCAGAATGCAAATATAGGCCGCATGACATCCATCCTAATTCTACATGCATGCATTTAATTTTCAGTCACAATTGAATAAAATAAACTAACATGCATGGGTAACAAGATACATTATTCTAAGTACGATAATTCATAATACAACTAAGAAGAATTTATACAAAATAAGGCTTTGGCCTTATGGCTTACATCATAGAAACTATGACAAAAACTCACCGACACCATGATAATATAATTAATGACAAAACGTGTCTTCAAAAAATGCATCCCTAAGAATGAAATCAACCATGAGGTCCTACCGTGTACCTAGAATACCCAAAACCATATGAAACAAACTAGAGGCGTCATGTTGTAATCTAATGAGTCTGGGTTTCATAGAAGACAATAAAGAAAGAGGAGAGAAAGTTGAATGAAAAAGGAATAGGGTTGTGTAATCCAAAATCCTACACATGGACTTGTATTTATACTAAAATTATAAAGTTACACAAATACCCCTCTTAAAAATAATGAGATAAAACAAATAATATAGAAATGTACTCAAATCTAACAATCCCTATCAAGCCGGAGTATACAAATCAAACATTCCTAATTTGAAAGAGAGCCGTTGAAAAAGGAGCTTAAGCCAAAGGCTTTGTGACTACATCACTAAGTTGATTTTTAGACCGAACATAAGGTGTAACGATCGCTTTTCGTAGTAAAAGTTCCCAAATGAAGTGACAATCAACCTCGATATGTTTAGTGCGCTCATAAAAAATTAGATTGTTAGTAATGAATATAGCAGCTTAATTATCACAACAAATATCTATAGGTGCAAGAACCGTAACACCAAGATCCTGAAAGAGGGGTCAAACTGACAACATTTCAAAAACATCATGAGCTATGACATGATACTCAACTTCTGCACTGGAGTGAGGAACAATATTTTATTTCTTATTATGCCATGTAACAAGTAGGGTTTTAAATCTCCGTATCGGAAGACGTATCGGTACTGGTGATACAGTCATGTATCGGTAGATATCGAACAGTATCAGCCGATATATTGGTAAATATCGGTATAAGAGGCCTAAAGTCCCGATACGTATTGGCCGATATGGTATGCAACAGCCGATATTTAAAACCTTGGTAACAAGATTACTGCTAACAAAGTGTAATTGCCAGAAGTTGGCCGTCTACCAGATCAGCTTCTAGCCCAATCAGCACCACTAAAATCAGTCATAGTTAAGGAAGAAAACGACTTGTATAGTAAGCCTTATCCAGGAGCACCCTCTAGATAACGTAATATATGACACAACCAACGACATATGGAATGTCAGGGCGAGTGGCAACAAGATAAATAAGTTTTCCTACCAATTGCCGATATAAATCCACGTTCAAAAAAATATCTTCAGTATCGGTATTCAGCTTAACAGTAGAGTTCTCAAGAGTGTCAATAGGGGGACCTCCTAATAATCCAGTCTCAGACAAAAGGTCAAGTTCATATCTCCTTTGGGATGGTTAAATGCCCTTAGATGAACATGCAACCTCAATTCCCAAGAAATGGTGCAAAAGACCTTAGTCTTTAGTATGAAACTGTTGGCCTAAGCGACGCTTTAAACTAGCAATACCAATAGAATCATTACCATAAATAATGATATCATCTACATTGACAATTAATACAATTCTCTCATCTACAGAATGTTGATAGAAAATAGAGTGATTAGGAGTAGAGTGACGAAAATTATAGTTAAGGACCACACTGCTAAATCGATCAAACCAAGCACGAGAATATTGTTTCAACCCATACCGGACCTTATGTAGTCGAGAAATAAGGTGTTCACTATCAGCTATAAGAACCAGGCATTTGTTCCATTTATACCTGCCCTTGAAGATCAGCATACAGAAATGCATTCTTAATAAGAAGCTGATATAAGAACCATGATTGATTAACTACAACAAAAGTAAGATCCCAACTGATTTTAGACCACCAACTGAAGAGAAAGTCTCAAAATAATCAACACCATAGGTCTGAGTATATCTTTTGCAACTAATCGGGCCTTAAGATGCTCAACAAACCATTGGGATGATACTTAGTTGTGTATAATCAATGACAACCAACTTTGTGTTTACTAGGAGGAAGAGCAGTAAGTTCCCCAGTCCTATTCTAATAAAGGTCCCTCATTTCCTCACCCATTGCACGTTTCTATCCAGACAAAGATAAAGCATGCACATAAGAGGATGAAATAGAGACAGAAGACAAAAGAACAAAAGAATGCAAGCAAGGTGAAAGGAGATAAGAGAAACTGAGCAATGGAAGGTTGAGTAAAAATGCGTTTACCTCGTCGCAAGGCGGTAGGAAAATTATCAAACATTGGGAGTAGAGGAGGAATGAGTAGTGGCCTAGAAGAATTGGTTAGGCCATAGGGGACAAGCTGGCGATTACGAGAGCACTGGTATACCTGGAAAGGAGGAGCAAGTTAACAATCTAATGGCTTTGGTAGGGTAGGTTTAGTAGGTTCCTTATCACGACAACAGATGAGATCATGAGATCACTAGAGATAATAGCTGACCTAATGAGGGGAATAAACTAGACTTAAAGGAACGCAACATCAACACTAATGAAATATCGACATGACTTTGCATGGTAACAACGAGAGCCTTTTTTAGTACAAGAGTATGCAAGAAAAACACATTTGCAAGCTCGTGGCAATAATTTATCTTGACTATAATAAAAAATATAAAGTGGGGGATATGTTTATTGTGGCAATAAATTTTTCCGACCAGAATAGAGAACACATTTTTGCCTTGGCTAGGGATAAGGATGCTCTTATTGCGGATTATGCTCAGAGGGTCTCTAGTCTTTGGAAATAAGTTTAAGAAGGAATGTTTAGGATTGAGAGCTAGACTAGTTACTAATTTTTTTGAGTCTCTTGTATGAATACAGAAGTGCGCTTGGGGGTTGGATTTAGTTAAGTGGAGAGGGGATTGTGGGGACAGTTTCACAGCCAAATCTTTTTATGGATGTCTTTGGGGGAGCCGAGGTGCGTCTTTTTCTTGGAGGAGTGTATGAAGGTGGGTGCTTTCTTGAATGTCGCTTTTTTGTGTGGTTTGCTGTGCTTGGGAAGATTTTTACTCTCGACAACGTTACCTAGAGAGGGCACGCTGACAAATTGGTGTTTTATATGTAAGGAGTATGTGTTGATCATCTCATTCATTGTGACTTTGCGAGGGAGTTATGGGGGTTCGCCTTGTTCCTTTTTGGGGTTGATTGGGTGTTTGAGGAGGAGGTAGCGGGGGCTATGACGGGGTGGAGAGGTAGGAGGTTGTGTAGGTGTAGGAGGAAGGCTTGTCGGTTGGCTCCCCTTTGTTTAATGTAGCTGGACAGAACGTAATAGAAGATGTTTTGATAGGATTGAGTTCTCGTTATATAGGTTGAAAGGTATCTTCGTCAGCTTTTTGTGAAGTTAGTTATCTGGAGGAGGAACTCGGTCCATTTTTTATATAATAGATTTTATTGAATACCTCTAATTGGGATGATTTTTGTGTGGATGTTTCATCACCAAGCTCTCGTTTGTGGATGTATTGTATATGACTGGCATTCCTTTAATGCCTTTTTTTTCCTTTCTAATATATTTATTTATTAAAATAATCATGGAAGATATGGGATGGGTCTCTTGACCAAGTATCATTTTGCTAAAATGTTAGCCCAAAACAAGGGTTTTGTTTGGTTGGAGCTAAATTCGTACCTCTTTAATTCACTTATATACACTCGGGCTCATTTTTTGGGGGTAATTAAGTGTTTATTAACCAAAAATAAATATATACAAATGAGCTCGATTTATACCCCAAAGAGCCAATAAAATGATGGTAGAGCAAACCACCAAAATACAAAACCATAACAAGCCTAGAAACTCTCACAGACCGAGAGCTAAGAAAACGCAACTATAACCCGACCAAAACCTATTTCTTCTTACTTAAGCACGATTTCTTAGGCTTATTCAAAGGAACTAATTTTTCTATAGCAAACTTAAGATTATCAATTCTCTCAATGAGCTTCTTCTTGTTCTCGCTATTTAAAGACGGAGGGCCAACGGAGTTTCCATCTGACACTCTAGGCTCATTGATACCTCATAAAACTTTTAGATATCACACTTATCTCACATATAACCATAATACATATTTTATGACCCAAGTCAAATCATACAGATGCATGCAAGAATATTAAAGCCAAACAAAGCCATAGAAAAAACCCAAAATGTAGAGAAAGAGAATAAAAGCCAAAAACCAGACGGTGACCAAATAAGGTGTTTTTTGATCCGATGGATTCATCACGTCATGGAAAAAATATTGTTTTCCATCCAAGAGTTAAATCTCAAAGATTAGACCTCAAGAGTTTACTTGAAACTACAAAATTTTCCAAAATGCCCTTATCTGATCTCCGTGTAAAAAATGGCAAAGTTACTGGAAGAACTGTCACGGCCCATTTTAAAACATAGCGTTCGTGACTGGTTAGTGAGTCAAAACCCACCAAAGGTCTCTTTATTTTTCCTTAACATGAGTTATGACCACAGGAAAAAAAATAAGACTTATTTAAATAGATCCAAGTGCAAAAATAGATTTATTAAAATATTTTCAACTGATATTATTCCAACATAAATTGCTAGAGCATTTAACTATTAAATCAATGTTCCAAATAAGAATTTATTCTAAAAACGGAAGGAAAAAAAATGGCAATTACAGGAAGTGGAAAAAAAAAAATTTGAACTTCTTGTTCCCCAAAAATTGAATTCTTCCCGTTTTCAAATGTCACCTGGAATTGTTCAACATCCATTAGCAATACTAGTGTGAATTCAATGATATCTGAATGATTAATTATGACACAGTGTTAGAATAATATATATTAAACGGTTTGCCAAAATTTGGTAGGGAGCGACCCTACGTTTAATACAGTGGATATGATCATTCCTTAACTCACTTGGCTGTGACCCCACCCTTATTGCCTCGTCTCGCTTGTACGCTTAACGTCCTCCAACGGCCAGGATGCCGTTTAACCTATTATTCTCTCATTCATTTATAATCATTCATTTATTTCTGTTCTTTTATATCATTTCATTCATTTATTCATCATTTTCAATATTCATGTGAAATAAAAACTAATCCAGATATCAGAGACTCATTTGATCTAGCAGAAATTGTGATTTTTCAAAACTCCAAATCTAAATGGAAAGTACAGAATAATATTTTAGTCATTCAATATTTACTTTTTAATTTTGACATTAAAACTATATTATTTTTCTTAAAAAAATTATATGATATAGTATATTTATAATCATAAGATTCTAATTTAAATTATTGCTACAAGACTTATTTCCTTAAATTTATTTGTTTTGAAAATGTTTTTCTTAAATTTAGTTTTAATTTAAAGAAAGATGTTACAATTTAACTTATTTAAATTTTAACTCAAAAGTCCATAAAATATATTTATATATTTATTTTCTTTTTAACTTATTTCATTTTATTAAACTCTAAAAATTCATAAAATTATATTTTTGTAAAACCTTTTATTTAATTTATCTTAAATTTTATTTTGCTGAAATTTCGTTTGTTTTTCTTAAAATGAATAAAAATAATTTCATTTCAAAATCTTGTTAACAAAATTTTATAAAGTTTAATCATTGTACTTTATTCTTAAAATCACATTTAAATCACTATTTTATTAGTTATAGTGACAAAATAATATCTTTATTACCACATTTTGTTTCTTTTTTTTTTTAAAAAACTAATATTATTTTGTTACATTAAAGACAACTAATTAAATTAGTTTGTAAAATATCCATTTCTAATGAGTTTTTAACCATTATCATTCTTTTAAAATTGTTATCATTTTTAATTTAAAATCTGGTTTTCATAAAAAACCTTTTAACTTTTAATACTTTTAGTATAAGCTATTTTTCTTCATAAAAACTAATTAAACTCAATATTGTTATTATTATTACTACAAAATAACAATTTAATTATAAATTGGTTTATAAAATAGTAACCAAACAAGACTTAATATAATAAAACATAACCCAAACAAAAATTAAGCAATAAACCCAAATAATAAACCCAACCAAACAAGGCCCAAAGAAAGCCAACTAAAACCCAAATAGAAACCTATTACGCAGAACCAATAGAAAACAAAAATCCAAACCGCAACGCATGATCGAAACCCCAAAACCAGAGGTTTCGGGGTCTGCTGGAGGTGCCGACGGAGGTCGTCGGTGGCCTCCGGTGGTGGCAGGGGGGGTTTGAGCAGACGGAGAGGGAGAGGGAGAGAGAGAGATCGAGGAGAGAGACGCAAACCAGAGAGATGAAAAGGTGGATAGCGGCGTCGGTGGGTGTTGTGGTCGTCGGGGGTGGCGTCGGTGGTCGTCGTCGGCGTCTGGGGTGGCGTTGGTGGTCGTCGGCGCCAGTGGTGGTTGAAGGAGGCGTCGGGGCCGAGCTTTGGTTTGCTGGTATCCATTTTCTCTCTCTCTCTCTGTTTTTTTTTCGTTATTTCTTGCGCAGAAAAATCTCTCATAACCCTATGATATATATATACTAACACCACACGCTCCAGCCTTAATGATCCTAACCCTATTTTTGGTTACAAATCATAATCTTCCATCAATTTTCCCCTTTTAACGCCCCTAAAATTAATCAATTTTCCTTTGTTTTCGTTTTCTTCCTTAAAATTTTCAGTTAACTAATATGATTTTGTATATATATATATATATTAATATCATTAGTTATTATTTTAATTTAACATTATTTGTAATTTATTTTTATTTTTAATTTTTTTTCTTTTGGGATATTATAGTATCCCCATCTTTAGAAATTTGGTCCTCCAAACTTTACCTGAGTTAGAAGTTGTCGTACTTTACTCGAAAGTTCTGGGTATTTGTCTCTCATGTCAGCTTCTTTTTCCACACGTTTCTCCTCCAGAATTATTGTCCCACCATATCTTGACGATCGGCACCACCTCGTTGTGAAGTCGTTTCTCTTGCCGATCTATAATACCTATCGGTCGTTCCTTGTAAGTTAAATTTTGACTCAATTACACAGGCAGTTGTGTCAGGACATGAGAAAGGTCGGCAACATATCTTCTCAACATCGACACGTGGAAGACATCATGCACCTGAGCGAGATTAGGCGTTAGTGCCAACCGATATGCTACTGGTCCCACCCTTTCTAAGATCTCGAAGGGCCCGATGTAACGAGGATTCAACTTTTTCTTTCGACCGAACCGAAGAACATCCTTCATTGGAGACACCTTCAAAAAAATCATGTCGCCTTCTTGAAACTCTAATTCCCGTCGATGGGCATCAGCGTAGTTTTTCTGGTGATCCTGTGCAATCTTGAGACGTTCCAGAATTTGGCGGATCTTCTCGGTTGTTTCTTGTAATAGCTTTGGTCCCGTGAGATGATCTTCCGTGCTTTCCCAACAAACCGGTGTTCTACACCTCCGTCCATAAAGAGCTTCGAAAGGTGCTATCCCGATACTAGCTTGAAAGCTATTGTTATAGGCGAATTTGATGAGCGACATATGGTCTTCCCAGCTTCCTTGAAAGTCAATGGCGCAAGCCCGAAACATATCCTCCATCATTTGAATTGTCCGTTCTGACTGTCCGTCTGTTTGCAGGTGGAAGGCCGTATTGAGGTTTAAGCTGGTACCCATGGCTTTCTGGAAACTTCTCCAAAAACGAGAGACAAACCTCGGCTCACGATCCGAGATGATAGTCAGTGGAACTCCATGTAAGCGCACAACTTCCTGAACGTTGAGTCTAGCCAACTAGTCGATAGTGAACGTGTTCTTCACTGGTAAGAAATGAGCTGTTTTCGTAAGTCGATCAACGATGACCTAGACAGAGTTGTTGCCTTTCTGCGTTCGAGGTAATTCCACTACGAAATCCATAGTGATTTGCTCCCATTTCTATCCTGGAATCAAAAGAGGCTGCAAAAGACCAGTCGGTCTCCGTCGTTCTGCTTTGATTTGCTGGCACTAAAGGCATGTACTTACGTATGCTGTCACGTCCTTCTTCATTCCTATCCACCAGAATGTCTTGCGTAGGTCTTGATACATCTTCATCAGTCCAGGGTATATCGCGAACGTCGAGTTATAACCCTTGTTTAATATTCGTTGCTTCACTTCTACTATGTTGGGGACGCACATACGATTTCGGAATGTTAGCACACCATCTGAAAGTAAGAAGTCTAGATCTGGCGTCGTACTAACTCGTTCACAGATTGCCCTCAACTTCGGATCTTCCTGTTGCTGTCGCTTCACCTCTTCCAAAATAGTAGGTTGAACTACGATTGCCGCACAAAGTGATATAGGCTGTTTAGTATCCCCAAATGATTGTAATTGCTGAATGAAAAGATTGTTCAGGGTGCTCGTGGCCCTCCGACTCAAAGCATCAGCTATTACATTCGCTTTTCCAGGGTGGTATAGGATGTTGATGTCGTAGTCCTTTATTAGTTCCAACCAGCGTTTCTGCCTCAAGTTCAACTCATTCTGCGCGAAGATATACTTCAAACTCTGGTGATCAGTATACACGTTGTAGGAAACTCCATAGAGATAGTGTCGCCAAATCTTGAGCGCAAAAACAACCGTTGCTAGTTCCAGGTCGTAAATTGGATCATTCTTTTCGTGAATCTTTAATTGCCGTGAAGCATAGGCGATGACCCTTCCATGCTGCATCAGCACACATCCCAGTCCTTGTCTTGACGTATCACTGTAAATAGAGAATCCTTCTGTGCTTTCTGGTAAGGTAAGTACTGGTGCCGTTGTTAATCACTGCTTTAACTCTTGGAAACTCTTCTCCCGTTTCTCGCTCCAAACAAAAGGTTCTCCTTTTCGCGTTAACTCCGTCCAAGGTAGTGCGATTTTTGAGAAATCCTGCACGAATCGTCGATAGTATCCCGCGAGACCCAAGAAACTTCTTATCTCTGTCACGGTCGTAGGCGTTGGCCAGTTCACAACTGCTTCTATCTTCTAGGGATCCACCGAAATTCCCTTACTACCGATCACATGCCCTAAAAACACATCCTCTTTGAGCTAAAACTCGCACTTCTTCAATTTGGCGTATAGCTTATGAGCTTTCAAAGTATGCAACACCTTGCGTAAATGCTCCTTGTGCTCGTCTTCACCTCCGGAGTAGATCAAAATATCGTCGATGAAGACGATTACGAACTCATCTAGGAACTTCTTGAAGACTCGGTTCATGAGGTCCATGAAAGTAGCTGGCGCATTTGTCACACCAAATGGCATCACCAAAAATTCATAGTGCCCGTACTGCGTTCGAAAGACCGTCTTTTCAATATCTTCCTTCACCTTCAGCTGATGGTACCCAGATCGCTGATCAATCTTGGAGAATACTTTTGCGCCTTGTAGTTGATCAAATAAGTCGTCGATCCGCGGTAAAGGGTGTCTATTTTTAATAGTAACCTTGTTCAACTCCCGGTAATCGATACACAACCTCATGGTTCCGTCTTTCTTCTTTACAAACAACATTGGGGCTCTCCACGGCGACATACTGAGCCTAATGAAACCCTTATCTAATAGCTCCTGCAGCTGAACTTTTAATTCTTTCAACTCTACCAGAGCCATACGATATGGAGCTTTAGAAATTGGTTGAGTCCAGGTACAACTTCGATTGAAAAATCGATTTCTCGATCTACAGTCATTTCAGGTAAGTTTTCAGGAAATACTCCCGGGAACTCACAGATCACAGGAATCTTTGCCAAACTTGGATTTTTGGGCATATCTTTCGTCACGCTACATAGATACCCTCGACATCCTTTCGACAGAAGTTTCTGGGCTTGGGTCACGGATATGAAAGATGGGGGTGAGGAAACTCTTTGCCCCTCAAAGCAGTAATCTCCCGCGAGGGGTACGAAAGTTGACACACCACGATGTGCAGTCAATAACGACATGATTGGAAGCAAGCCAGTCCATGCCAAGAATAACGTCGAAATATCCCATTTCAATAGGGATTAAATCTGCTGCAAGGCTGATATCACCGAAGGTTACATCATAAGTCCTATAGACAGATGAACAGGCTATCCCTTTGCCCATAGGCTGAGACACCAGTAGTTTATAATCCAGGGGTTCCGGTATTCCCACCAAATTCTTAGCAAATTTGGATGATACGAAGGACTGTGTGGATCTAGAGTCAAATAATACATAGGCAAGTGTGGAGCATACAAACAGGTTACCTGCGACGACCTCCTCCGTATTCTAGGGATCTCCTGGCACCAATGTGAACATTCTTCCCTGCCGTCGTTTCTCCGGCTCTCATAGGGTGGCCTCCTTGCATTATTCGTCACTTGGCTTGTGTTCCCTTATTGTTATTTGCCGCGAGCTTTGGACAGTTCGTTTTGATGTGACCCTCAGCACCGCAATAAAAGCACTTGTTGGTCGTTCTTCAGCAGACTCCCGAGTGCATCTTCACACATGTTACGCAAGGAGTCCTCTGATTTGTAGTTCCCACATTGGGTTTCTTTGCATTCCCGCCTCCTGAACTTCCTGCTCCTCCAGCCTGACACTTCTGATTCTCGAAGAACTTGCGACTTTCGTTGTTCTCTTGTTCCACCATTATGGCTCTATCTACCACATCAACATAACTTGGCAATCGTAATGGGTGGTCATTTTTTTGATTTTCGGCCGCAATCCATCATCGAACTTACGTGCCTTCATATGTTCAGTATGAATCATATGTGGGGTATACTTGGCCAAATTCGTGAACTCGGCCTCATTCTCGAACATCGTCATCCCTCCTTTCTGTTTGAGTTGTTGAAACTCGGTGCACTTTGCATCTCGCAGAGACTGGGGAAAATACTTTTCTTGAAAATATTCCAAGAACTGATCTCACTCCATCTGAGGTTCATCTTGCTTCTTCAAGTTCCACCAACGCTGAGCTTCACCTTCCAACTGATAAGTAGCCAATGTCACTTTTTGTGCTTCTGTGCATGGCACAACTCCAAAGATCTTTTCCATAGACGCAATCCATTCGTTTGCTTTGATAAGGTTTAGCTCTCCTCGGTAAAATGGTGGTTTCATCTTTAGAAACTCTCTCATGCTAGGACCATCGACATGGTTCTGATGCAGAGCTGGGTTGCGGCCCTGATCCCCAACTGGCGGTGGGTTATAGGGTCTAGGGGGCACGGGGTCTTGCTATTGCTTAGCCTGGCCTAGGTTACGTATCATTTGACGCATCTCTTCCATTTGGGCGTTTATCTGCACCATAAATTCGTCTACGTTCCCGTTTCCGTTCCCGTACCCGTTCGTTTTACGCGTATTAATTATCTTTATAGATCTAAATTAAGTAAAGTATACATGAAGTTAGGGTAATACACTTAGCATTTAGAATTTAACATAAAAAGACAATTATATTTTTCCTATGCTCTGGGGTTTAAAACGAAAATTTTAAAACCATTGCTTTGATACCACTTTTGTCACGACCCATTTTAAAACATGGCGTTCCCGACCGGCCAGTGAGTCAAAATCCACCAAAGGTCTTTTTATCTTTCCTTAACATGAGTTATGACCACAGGAAAAAAAAAGACTTATTTAAATAGATCTAAGTGCAAAAATAGATTTATTAAAACATTTCCAACTAATATTTTTTCAACATAAATTCTCAGAGCATTTAACTATGAAATCAATGTTCTAAATAAGAATTTATTCTAAAAATGGAAGGAAAAAAAATGGCAATTACAGGAAGTGAAAAAAAAAAAACTCGAACTTGTTGTTCCTCCAAAAACTGAATTCTTCACGCTTTCAAATGTCATCTGAAATTGTTCAACATCCATTAGCAATGCTAGTGTGAATTCAATGATATCTGAATTATTAATTATGACACAATGTTAGAATAATGCATATTAAACGGTTTGACAGAACTTGGTAGGGAGCGACCCCACGTTTAATATAGTGGACATGATCATTCCTTAAGTCACCCGGCCGTGACTCCACCCTTATTGCCTCGCCTCGTTGGTACGCTTAACGTCTCCTAGCGGCCAGGACGCCGTTTAACATATTATTCTCTCATTCATTTATAATCATTCATTTATTTCTGTTCTTTCATATCATTTCATTCATTTATTCATCATTTTTAATATTCACGTGAAATAAAAATTAATCCAGATATCAGAGACTCACCTGATCTTGCAGAAATTAATTGTGATTCTTCAAAACTCCAAATCTAAATAGAAAGTACAGAACAATATTTTAGTCATTCAATATTTACTTTTTAATTTTGACATTAAAATTGTATTATTATTTCTTAAAAAAATTATATGATATAGTATATTTATAATTATAAGATTATAATTTAAATTATTTTCACAAAACTTATTTCCTTAAATTTATTTGTTTTGAAAATGTTTTTCTTAGATTTAGTTTTAATTTAAAGAAAAATGTTACAATTTAATTTATTTAAATTTTAACTCAAAGCCCATAAAATATATTTATATATTTATTTTCTTTTTAACTTAGATCATTTTATTAAACTCTAAAAATTCATAAAGTTAT
>JAULJZ010025828.1:0-15418 GCA_032270985.1 Heliamphora pulchella | reverse complement strand
AAAATAATTTCAACATCTTTGTGAAATACAGAGCAAATCAATTAAGAGAAATCTATATAAACAAAACGAAAAACAAATAAAGAAACAAACACACAGTGACCCATCGGTAGATTTACTGAAAGAAAAACATCTATTGGTTGTCGATTTACTAAAAGAAAAACATCTAATAGATGCTTTTGTTGATAGAGGAGAGGAGAGAAAATGAGTGCTGAGAAAATGAGTGCTAGGGCTTTTTCTTATTTTTTTGAAATGAGAGAAAGTGAGAGAGTGTGTGTGCACTGGTAGTCGGTGGCGGTGGGGAGCTTCTTTCACTCCGAGGTAGCGTTGCAGCGGTGCGACGGTTGAGACAGGAGCAAGGGCATTGGTGGGGAGCGGCGGTGAAGAGGGTTAGGGCAAGCATAGTGTCCCAATGGCGGTGAGCATCAAAGAGAGAGAGAGAGAGATCCAGCGGCGGTGAGCAACGGTGGTGAGAGTGCGTAGAGAGAGAAACGAGAGAGAGCTTTGAGTGCGAGAGAGTGAGAGGTAAGAGAATCCATCGTCGGAGGCGCTGAGGTCAGTGAGGCGACATTCGGGCGGTGGTATTAGAGAGGCGTCGATCTTCTTTACATCAAAGAGGTGCCGAACGTAGGATCTCATCTCTGTGTTTCTCTTCCACAACAACTGTCATGCGCTTTACATGCCTCCCCACCATTGGATTAGTTAGAAAGAACAATAGTCTTTGGATCAAATTTTGTTTCTCTTCCAGGGCACTCTCCTAAGCCTCAGAACTTCCCCCGCCATTAGATTTACTTCAAGAAACATGAGCCTTTGGATTACGAGAGATAAATGTGACATCAATTAGCTAACTTGTTATATAGATTGGAACTGACCCAAAAGAAACCATAGAACTTCCAACAACACTACATAGGTGTCATAATATAGATGAGATGATATCCACAATTTATGCACAACTAGGAGTTGCTGGAACGGTGACCCCGACCTTTCTAACTGAACGCACAATTCTTTCCGCCCAGAATGACAACATTAGTGCTATCAATCTTGTCGCATTGAATACTTTTTCGAAAGAGATAACAACTTATTTTGCAGCAAACAAATTGTCTACAGATGATGAGTCTGATCGAATGCTTACCAATCGATATCCAAATGAGTATTTGAACTCATTAGATCTTCTTGGTTTATCATAGTTCAAGTTAGATTTAAAAGTCGGTTGCCTTGTAATGTTGTTGAGAAATATTTCACTGAAAGATGGACTTCGTAATGGAACGCGATTGATGATTACTAAATGTGGCTCACGTATAACTGAAGCTCTAATTTTAACTAGAGATAAATTTGGCAATTTAGTCTTCATTCCAAGGATATCATTGACACCATCATCTTTTGAATTCCCTTTTAAAATGACAAGAAGTCAATTTTCTATCAGACCCGCATATGCTTTGACAATCAATAAATCCCAACGACAATCCATCAAATATGTTGGAATTGATTTGCGCACACCAATTTTTAGTCATGGACAACCATATGTGGCTTTATCTAGATGCATATCTACGAATTGCATGTCTTCTTCTTCCCGAAGATGCTTCCAATTCCACTCCAAATATCGTTTATTCCGAAGTATTGTTGTAGTATTTTCTACGAATTAATTTTTTTACCATATTTAAGGTAAATTTTATCTATTCATTTTGAAGTTCAAGTATTTTCATCCACTATATTTTATTTTACGGTCTAACTTAATTTTTGTAGGATTAGGATGACATAGTTAGAGACTAAAAAATCAAAGTGCAAATCATAAATGCCACAACACTATTTCCTTGGAGACGTCCTAATAAGGTAATGAATTTTAAGCTTTAAATTTAAAATTTCTTTCGTTTGAATGTTTTAGATTAATTCATTTTAGGTTATTGCTTTCATAAATATATAGGTGGTTGTGTATGATCCTTAATTTGCTCTTTGACCAAACTACGTATATGTTGACACATATACATTTTGCAGAGTGATGAAAAAAAGATTTGAAGATGTAGATGGCCAATGAAGACATGCTGAATTGCCTAACTTGATTTTTGTGAAACATATATATTTTCATCTATATTAATAGGTCTTGATTGGTTTGTGTTATTGATTTAAAATTGAAAGTTTTAAATGTATGCATAAGAACTTAGGATAATTTTATTTGAGTTGTGGCTTTATTGTTAGGATCTAAGTAAAGTCTGTTTATATTGTGTTGCTTAATTTTATTACAGGTTATTTGGTAAATGGTCAAACTATTGGATTATTCGAAAAACAGTGGAAACTCTGTCAATTTTTTTTTAAAAATTCAATACATAGAATAATTATCTATTTTTTTTTGTTTTGAATTGATTTATGCTATTGATTTCAAACTGAAGGTTTAAATATATGCATGAGAAGTTAGGATAATTTTATTTGAGTTGTGAATTTATTGTTAGGATTCATGTAGAGCATGTGTATATTGTATTGCTTGATTTTATTACAGGTTATTTGGTAAACGGTCAAATCGTTGAATATATTATCCGAAAAAATAAGAAAAACTCTATTAATTTTTTAAAAAAGTTTAATTTTTAAAATAATTATCTATTTCTTTTTTTAATTAGTTTATGCTATTGATTTCAAATTGGAGGTATTAAATGTATACATGAGAAGTTAGGATGATTTTAATTGAGTTGTGATTTTATTATTGGATCCAGGCAGAGCCTGTGAATATTGTGTTAATTGATTTTATTACAGATTATTTGATAAACAGTCAAACCGTTAGATTATCCAAAAAATATGGAAAATTTTGTCAATTTTTTTAAAAAATTTAATACTTAGAATAATTATCTATATATTGTACTTTTTTTCGATTTAATGTTTTTTTAGTATGGGTGATTTATAATAATATGAGACTTTACAAAAATTATTAAAATACAAGAGTACTCTTAAAAAAAATGTGATAGTGCCTTTAAGCACGAGCAATACCTAGTTTTATTACGTTTAAATTATTCATTTCATAAAATAAAATATTATTGATTTATGTAGATATCGATGTCCAATCAAATTGAATTTTTGCAAAAGTAACCACTGTGTAGTTTACGAGCTCAACCATTCAAATTATCACTATAAATTTGCCTAAAATTTACAAACTAAGGTCTTAAAGGATGTTGAGAAGATAGTTCCAAGAGGAACATTAAAAAAAAAAGAAAGAAAAAAAAAAGAAGAAGAAGAAAAAAAACCAAAAAAACCAAAAAAACCAAAAAACACAAAAAAGAAAAAAATTCCAAATGTAAACGGGATTGAATGTTGACAGGCCAACCTCTCCTACCTGTCGCCTTTTGGGTGATGTCACATGAATCACACCCTCCGCTCACACGCTTGACAGGACCAATTTGATCAATTGATGAATTCCTATTCTATCTAATCTGCCCCTCACGTGTCAAGATTGCTTTCACATGTGTGCCTCCACTATTATTATTACTAAATTTGTAAAAAGTGAATGTAACATTTTTTTATCATATTTTTACAATTTTTAAAGATCACTTTTACTTTATATAGTTCCGGCAAAAGTTTAAAAAAATCCAAATAAGTGTATTTGTAGATTTTTGTTTATAATTTTTGGTTTGAAATCAGCAAACACAAGTTCTTCTATTTGAAGTTATAATTTTACTATTTCAATAAAAAATTGTAACTTCTATTTAACACCCCAGTATTGTATCTTTTACTGAATTTTATCATTATTTATGTTGTTTCTTTTTTATAATAGTATATAAATTATTATTGATAGTGCGAACTATTGAGATGGTCTTCAATAGCCTAGATTTAATCTGAAATAGATCAAGAAAACCGTTAGGAAAGGCGTTGGTGTGTTTGTCGATGAAATTTTCTCTGAAGGTTAAGTTAGTTCTTCAGTTAAATGGGATAACTAGGGTTTCTGTTATGTCTTTTTTATCAGATTCTTGATACACGTGACAAATACATTACGTGCATGCCATAAGGCCCGTACAATCTTATTTTCTTAATTGGAGTCACGCGCTGTGGAGAATACGTGCCAACTCTGGTCAACATTAAGGCTAACCAGACAATTAGCAAGGTTGACTAGAAAACCTAACCTAGACGACTGGTCGAATACTTAGCGAGTAATTATGATTAACCCACTTACTGCTAGTCAGCGCAGATAAATATCTATCGCGATTTGATGGGCTTAACTTTTACCAAATTGGGACAACATAAGGTCTGGGCTTTAACTCACTACTGCAATAATAGATAAAGATCTCACTTAAAAAATTAAAAAGATCAAAGTTTCTAATTAAAGCGTGATTAAAAAAACAAAAAAAAATTGTAATCTCAATTTTTAAATAAACTGAGATTATATATATTTTTAATCTCGGTTATTAAAAAAGTAAAATAATAAATTAATTTTTTAATCCCAATTTTTTTTATAAACAAGATTAAAAATATGTAAAACAAATATCTAACTTTTTCACGTTCTATATCTCCCCGATATTGAGCTCTCCCTCTCTCACACGATACATCTCATGACCTAGCGTTATTTCCGTATCTGTCTTCTCCATAGTACGTCTCAAGCCCCTCATGCCATCTCTCACACGGTACATCTGACCTAGCGTAATTTCCCTCCCTGTCTTCTCCATAATCTCAAGCCCCTCACGCTACCGCCGCTCACGCACTACAAGAAATTGATGTTTTAAAGACAAAACCTATTCGTCTCCAAAAGTAGTAATTTCGTTGCTAAAACCAATGGAGACGAAAACATTTCATCGCTCATTTCGTCGTGTAGCCTCGTCGCAAATTTCTATTCGCGACGAAATTATTATTTTGTTGCCCAATAAAAAACATAGCGACGAAAATATTCGTTGCGTATTTAGGAAAAAAATTGTCGCGTGTGTACAGAATTCGTCGTTAAAAAATATCATAATTTTGAATAGAAATTTATAACGACAAATAAGTTCGTCGCAAATAATAGTATTAACGACGAATAATTTTCATCGTTGGACCATTATTATCGTTTCGAATTAGAAACTTAAGACAACGAAATAATTCGTCGCGTAATGTAATATTAGCAACGAAAGATCATTTTCGTAAAGTTTTAACAACGAATATTTTTCGTCAAAAAATGTTATAATTTGCGACAAAAATACATATTTTTGTTGCAAAAATTTATATTTGGCAACGAAAAACACCATCGCAAATAGTACAAGTTACAGTTAAAAAATATTTTTTGAGACAAAAATAAGTTATTAATTTTGTCGCTAAAAACTTTCATTTGTGGTCTATTTCGTCGTGAAAAATACTTTTTAAAAATCTTTGTACATGTTTAACCATTTCACCTGTATAATATAAAACATTTTCAAATTTATACATTCATAAAACTACATGTTCAATTAATAATATATCTAAATTAACCATTCAATAAAATCTAGAAGTGTAAACATAAATAATCCAACCTGACCATTATATAATAAAAAACAAAACATGACTAACAAAACCAATTAGAATACATCAAACACTGCAACCAACTAAAAATAAATACAAATCAATTACAATATCCGATAAAATAGAACAAAAGCTACCAAATTTCAAAACTAATATATGTTTTGTCTAAAATAATCTCCACAAGCTCAATGCATATCCAATAATCTCCAAATCCACATCAATGTCGGATAAAATAAAACAAAAGTTACCAAATCTAAAAACCAATATATTTTGTGAGACCCTGTACTGCTTTGTTTTTGATATATAAATGTTGACGTGTTTTCTTTCATGTTATGTATATCACCGAAGTATGGTTTATGTTTTGGTGCTCTAGAACAGCATGTAGATGTGTTTTATACTTTTTCGGACCTTGCTTAGGCTTGTTTGGTTGGCCTTAGAATGCAAAACCGAGACCAAAGACCAGTAGGCTATAATCCTAGGGTTCGGTCGACTAGGCTTCAATGTTCGGTCGACTGAACCAGTTTTTTTGAGTTCGGTCGACTAAACCAGGGGGTTCGGTCGACTGAACTGTGACGATTCACGTTTCTTGAGAAGCTTCAGTTGACTGAACTGCCTTTTTGCCAAGCCTATATGTATTCCAAGGACTGGAATGTTTGGAGAAAGCTTATTTCTTCCATGCTCTCTGCCTTCTCTCTACATATTTGACCCGCCCGAGCCTAGTTTTCGACGATCAGCTTGTGGATTCTTACTATTTACGCTGTTAGCTTCGCGCACATCCGGTCAGATTCTCGTTCGACGAGGTCTGATTTTTGAGGTGTCGGGTTTCAATCCAACGAGGTAGGATTCTAGACCTACTGCTGTTATGAGGGTATTATATGCAATTATACGTGTTTTTACCGGGTAAAAAATGGATTAAATGTCATATTTTCTGTTTAAGCCTTGTTTTTCTGATAGAAAGCATGTTGTTCGCTTTTCTTGACTTATAGTACTGTATGACATGTGGTAGTGTGATTTTCAAAGGGTTTTCTTGAAAATGGTAGAAAATGATGATTTTTGACTGAAATCTCAACATTTTATGTTTTGGAGGTTTGGAGCTCGCCTTCGGGGTTAAGTTTCAGGTTTTGAAACGTTTTGTTGAAAACGGAGAAAAATATTTTAAAATATTTTGTTGATCTCCATGTTGATGGATGGATCAGTAAATACATGTATAATGCATATTTGTAAAATATTTTTCGTAGTTAAGCTACGGTTCGATTTTTAGAAGATTATCTAGATGTATTGAGATGACGGGCATTTGGCACGAGTTGTCCTCGGTATAAGTTCAGAAACGTGCGCAGCGTAGGTGCTCTGTACCTTCGGATTAGTCCTGAGTTGGGTGCTCTGTACCTTCGAGTTGTCGCCCATAAATTGAGTGGTTACGTTATGGTGCTCCGTATAGAACTTGTGTATATCTAACCGGTCCCATGATGTACGAAAATTAGATACTGGACAGGGGTCTATCGTTATTACCTCTATCGTGTGATGGAGTCGGTACATAGGATCATATTTTTTTTTCCACGATGGTACATTTCGTGAGAGAACAGTGTTTTGATTACTGTTTTTCCTTAACTGTAGTGGTTTATTTGCACTATTTGCAACACATAGTTTGAAGGATGAAAACATGAGTTTTATGTTAATGAAAACCGTTTTGGGAGATTGATGTAGTCTGATGGGAAAACTTATGAGTTTTGGATGGAAAACCTTTTGGGTTGGTGGTTGAGTTCGCTCCCACTCTATATGATTGCATATTTCCTACTTTACAGCTTTATTGTCTGTTTCTATTATGAGACCCTAACCCGTTTTCTTTTTCGACGTTTTCGGACGCGCGTTACGTGTTTTCGTTTGAGCATGTTTTTACTACTTTTGATGCATGATCGGGCTTAGATATGCATGCGGGTAGGTTCCCGGGGCCGTGGGCCGTTGTGGCGCAAATCTCGAAAATTTTCAAAAAAAGATAATTTGGAGGCTTATAAATATCTGGAATTAGATATTTTCATAAAGATATTTTTCAAAACTTCTCCAGAAAGTTTTTCATTTTCTCTATGCCTTCTCTCTAAGTTCTCGAGGGCCTGGGGCTCGATTTTTAACTATCTAACAGCGGATCCTTGCTTTTGGCGTCGTGGGCTACGCAATCATCTGGTTAGATTTCAATTCTGGTGAAGCTCGATTTTACACGTGGATCGAGACGTCGAGTTTTTAACTCACCGAGGTAAGATTCTAGACCTGTATGTTTTATAAGGGTGCTGTGGGTAATCAGGTGTCTTTTTACCGGTTAGATCGCTGTAGATCTGAGTTTGAATCAAGTCAGGTTTTTGGATTTAAAATCTTGTTTCGGCGATTTCTGGGGATGGAATCAGGGGGTCGGGGGTTTCTTTTGAGGTCTCGGTGTTAGGCCTAGGCGTGTGGATGTTCACGGATGTTGGTTTGGAGTTCGGAGGCTTCGAATCGGGGATTAGATGTGCAAGCCCGTAGCTCAAAAATGGTTTCCGCCGTGGTTCAGTCGACTGAACCATGGGGTTCGGTCGACTGAAGTTTGGATCTTGGGTTCGGTCGACAGATCCAGGGGGTTCGGTCGACTGAATCGTGTGTTTTGGCGTTTTGTGGTTTTCCAGTAGGGTGTTCGGTCGACTGGAGGTGGGGTTCGGTCGACTGAAGTTGTGGGCTGTTGGTTTGTGATTTTGGATTGATTTCTTGATTTTTGATTGGTGTTCTATGGTATTCAATTGATTAATTTATGGGAATTACTTGATTTAAATACCTGTGAATTCTTTTTGGGGTTCGGTTGATTGTGTCGTGGTTTCGGGGGTTATGTGATAACCTCGTGTGTTTGTGTTAATGCCATCCTCGGGATGATGAGTTGGTGAGATGTGGGTGTTTGTTATGCGTTGAGTGTTTGGGCCCGGGGTTCCTTTCGGGAAAGAGTCTTGGGTTATGAATCGTGAGGTTTTTGGGTTTTTAGTTGGCCTTCAAGCTAGGCTTGGTTGTTATACGTGGCTATGTACTTTTATATCGGGCTTATACATGTTATTACTGTAACTTATTCATCTAAGGATTATGTCATGTGATTTACATGGCTTTCGATGGCGTTATGTGTAATATGGTTTATACTTTTAAGACCTTGAGTTTTATAGGGCATATGGATGTAGAATCTGAGGAACGAATGCATGTAGTGCATGCTACATGGGTGCAGGTTTATGAGAGTCGCGTATGTAACATGTGACGTGATTTGTGATGCGTAGTGATAGTACGTAATTTTATGCAGTTAAATCCTGATTAGGTTATGCATAGTTGTAAGGAATGAGATAGATGGTTATGTTAGCTCTGACTGACGGTGATTACGTTAGGGTTACGACCCTTCGGTTAAAGTCTGAGAAGATTACGCTAGGGTTACGACCCTTCGGTTAAAGTCCGTAAAGAAGCGTTTGATAGGGTTATGGTCCCTCGGTGCAAGTCCGTAAAGAGGTATTCGTTAGGGATACAGTCCCTCGATAAAAGTCCGTAAAGATGCATTGGCGGGGGCTACGGTCCATCGGTGAAAGTCCGAGACGATACATGGATTGCATGAATTGCATTATGGGACGGATAGATCAATTTTTAAATTATTTTAAGAGTCATGTGAATCGCGATCTAAAAACTATTTTCAAACTATTTTTTTCAAGGCTCCTGTGAGTGAGTCTAATGATGGTTTGTATCATCGCTTTCCTTTGCATGTGAAAATTATTTTCAAGGCTTGAAAGAGAGTCTAAATCTGCATTTTGATTTCCTAGAATGTTTTGCTTATATTGCATACTTGTCTAGTTTCTGCTGAGTCTTGACTCACGATGTGGGATAAAATGTTTTCAGGTATCGATCACGCGCGCTGATTCGGGGTTGCTGGTTGGGAGCGGAAGAGTTATTGTCTTCCTTTTTGTCTTTCTGTTACATGTATGTTGTAGCATATTTTTTCGGTGTTGAAATCGTGTAGTGTAAGCTTTTGGCATTGGAACCTTGTAATGTATGCCGTTTGGCGTTTATATACAATGCATGTTTGTTTTATTTTTAGAGTGTATTCTTGGGTTGGGTGTATGTTTGGTTGTTTATTGGTGTTTCACGTGGCCCAGAGTTTGGGGCGTGACAACTTGGTATCAGAGCTCTGGGTTCGAATACCTATGAGCCGTGGGAAGAGGGTGTCCCGTGTGAGGTTGATTGTATGTGCTTGATTGCATGTGTTTACACGCTTTGATAACATGATCGTGTCAGCATGTTAGATATATGAACGATGTGTAAATGTGAGCATGTGGGTTGAATCTTAGGAGTGATAGTCCTACCATTGGGCTTTTGGATTAACAAACTTGGGAGCCAAGTTAGAAACGCGTTTAGCTGGCGTGATTTCTAGCAGGAAATCTGAGTAGGTTATCCAGATTGACGAGTTATTCTTGTTGGTTCACCTCGGTATGTGGGGTTGTCTAGCATGAATTTGCGTGCTTATGTGTTAGCATGCTTATGCGGTTTATGCTATATGTTACATCTTATGTGCTGTCCTCTTTCATATAGACGCGATGTCCGCGAGACGAGGATGAGGTCGTGGTCGAGGCCGTGGCCGTGCTGTTGGCCAAGAGAATGTTCCTATCCCTGATGCTGGGGATGCAAATGCTCCCCAATGACCTGTTGACATGGTAGAGTTGGTGCGTGCGCTGGTGGGTTCTATCGGCCAGTTGGTTGAGACCGTCAGAGGTGAGACCAGTCGGAAGAGAGGGGGAGTACCTGAGGTGAGGGCTACAGTAGCGATGCGGGAGTTCAGGCGCATGGATCCGCCTACTTTTGCTGGAGATCCTGATTCTATTGTGGCGACGGAATGGCTAGAGTTAGTGACGTGGATCCTCGACACTGCAGATTGTGGAGGATGAGTTGCGCGTTTCTTTTGCCATCTTTCAGCTGAGGAGTGCTGCTCACGCTTGATGGAACTATGCCAGGACTATTACAGGAGTTACTTGGGTAGCTTTTACTGGAGTGTTTCTGGTGAAATACTTCCCAGCTTCAAGGAGAGATTTGTACAGGGAGGAGTTCGACACAAGACCTAGGAGGCTAAGGACATCATGCAGTATGAGGCCAGGTTTACGAGCTTGTCCCGGTTTGCTCTGGAGTTGGTGAGCACAGATGAGCTGCGTTCCATGAGGTTTGAGTACGGTTTGAGGCCGGCGATCAGGGAGCATGTGGTTACGCTGGGACTTCGAGTGTTCACAGAGCTGGTAGAGGCAGCAGCGAGGGCGGAGAACACCATGACTAAGATTCGGGCTTCCAGGGAGGCCAGGACACCGCAGGGTGGCACAGAGGCGCAGACAGGTGGGCGTTCCAGTAAGAGGCAGAGGTCCTCTGGTCTTAGCTTTCACCCATCTGGGATACCTCAGCAGTTTTCAGCACCAGCACCATCAGTGGCTTCATCTGGGAGGCCAGAGCCAAGGGAGTTGATTTGCTATCAGTGCAGACAGTCGGGGCATCGTGTGTCAGAGTGCTCGCAGCCGAGGCAGTCCCAGGGTTCATGGAGTCAGTCACAAGGGAGGGAACACATTTGCTATGGATGTGGCCAGCACGGACATATTCGCAGGAACTGTCTCCAGAGGGAGGGTGCGCCGAGTACAGTGGGCACACCAGAGGGTTCGTATGTGCGGGACCGACAGCAGCATCCAGCAGTTCAGACCGACCGAGCGACGACAGGTGGGGGTGCTTCAGTTCAGTCGATACGACAGCCGACCCGTGTCGGGTGGCAGACAGGATAGAGTGGTATTGCCCCGAGTGTATTCACTTGTAGCTCCTAGTTCTTCGAGGGCACCGGCCGTGTGAGATGATACAGATGTAGATCTTTCTCCATTGCACAGAGGTATTTTTCGAGTATGCAGGCTTTGGGTCAGTTCTTCATTGCATCTGTTTGGGATTGGTTATGGATTCCGTAGATGGTGTGCTGTGTTGAGGTAGTGGCAGGTGATGATGTGAGGTTGGGAGTATTGTAGATCCCGTGTCTGTGAGATAGTTGGCCCTTATCTAGGATGACTGACCTTGTTTGACTATATCCGAGGAATGGTTTGGCTGACCATCTCGTGTGCATGTGTCGATTGTTTTCGACGGGTTGTTTCTTTGACCTTGAGTTGAATTTCGGGGGCGAAATTCCTTTAAGAGGGTAGAGTTGTGAGACCCTGACCCGTTTTCTTTTTTGGCGTTTTCAGATGCGCGTTACGTGTTTTCGTTTGAGCATATTTGTACTGCTTTTGATGCATGATCGAGCTTAGATATGCATGCGGGTAGGTTCCCGGGGCCGTGGGCCGTTGTGGCGCGAATCTCAAAAATTTTAAAAAAAAGATAATTTGGAGGCCTATAAATATCTGAAGTTAGATATTTTCATAAAGATATTTTTCAAAACTTCTTCAGTAAGTTTTTTATTTTCTCTCTGCCTTCTCTCTAAGTTCTCGAGAGCCCGGGGCTCGATTTTCAACGATCCAACAGTGGATCCTTGCTTTTGGCGTCGTGGGCTACGCAACCATCCGGTCAGATTTTAATTCCGACGAAGCTTGATTTTGCACGTGGATCGAGACGTCGAGTTTTTAACTCACTGAGGTAGGATTCTAGACCTGTATATTTTATAAGGGTGCTGTGGGTAATCGGGTGTCTTTTTATCGGTTAGATCGTTGTAGATCTGAGTTTGAATCAAGTCAAGTTTTTGGGTTTAAAACCTTGTTTCGGTGATTTCTGTGGATGAAATCGGGTGTCGGGGGTTTCTTTTGAGATCTCGGTGTTTGGCCTAGGCGTGTGGATGTTCACGGATGTTGGTTTGGAGTTCGGAGGCTTCGAATCGGGGTTTGGATGTGCAAGCCCGTAGCTCAGAAACGGTTTCCACCGTGGTTCGATCGACTGAACCATGGGGTTCGATCGACTGAAGTCTAGATCTTGGGTTCGAACCGTGCGTTTTGGCGTTTTGTGATTTTCCAGTAGGGTGTTCAGTCGACTGGAGGTGGGGTTCGGTCGACTGAAGTTGTGGGCTGTTGGTTTGTGGTTTTGGGTTGATTCCTTGGTTTTCGATTTGTGTCATATAGTATTCAATTGATTAATTTATGGGAATTACTTGATTTAAATACCTGTGGAATCCTTTTGGGGTTCGGTTGATTGTGTCGTAATTTCGAAGGATGTGTGGTAACCTCGTGTGTTCGTGTTAATGCCATCCTCGGGGATGATGAGTTGGTGAGATGTAGGTGTTTGTTATGCGTTGAGTGTTTGGGCCCATGGTTCCTTTCGGGAAAGAGTCTTGGGTTATGAATCGTGAGGCTTATGGGTTTTTAGTTGGCCTTCGGGCTAGGCTTGGTTATTATACATGGCTATGTGCTTTTATATCGGGCTTATGCATGTTATAACTGTAATCTATTCATGCAAGAATTATGTAATGTGATTTACATAGCTTTCGATGGCGTTATGTGTAATGTGGTTTATGCTTTAAGACCTTGAGTTTTATAGGCATATGGATGTAGAATCTGAGGAACGAATGCATGTAGTGCATGTTGCATGGGTGCAGGTTTATGAGAGTCGCGTGTGTAGCATGTGACGTGATTTGTGATGCGTACTTATAGTACGTGATTTTATGCAGTTAAATCCTGATTAGGTTATCCATAGTTGTATGGAATGAGATAGATGGTTATTTTAACTCTGGCTGACGGTGATTACGTTAGAGTTGCGGCCCTTCGATTAAAGTCCGAGAAGATTACGTTAGGGTTACGATCCTTTGGTCAAAGTCCGTAAAGAACCGTTTAATAGGGCTACGGTGCAAGTCCGTAAAGATCGTAGCCCAAGTCCGTAAAGAGATATTCGTTAGGGCTACGGTCCCTCGGTGAAAGTCCGTAAAGATGCATTGACGGGAGCTACGGTCCATCGGTGAAAGTCCAAGAAGATATATGGATTGCATGAATTGCATTATAGGACGGATAGACCAATTTTCAAATTGTTTTAAGAGTCGTGTGAATCGCCGTCTAAAAATCATTTTCAAACTATTTTTTTAAGGCTCTTGTGAGTGAGTCTAATGATGGTTTGCATCCTCGTTTTCCCTTACATGTGAAAATTGTTTACAAGGCTTGAAAGAGAGTCTAAACCTGCACTTCGATTTCCTAGCATGTTTTGTTTATATTGCATGCTTGTCTAGTTTCTGCTGAGCCTTGGCTCACGGTGTGGGATAAAATATTTTCAGGTACCGACCACGCGCGCTGATTCGGGGTTGCTGGTTGGGAGCGAAAGAGTTATAGTCTTTCTTTTTGTCTTTCTGTTACATGTATGTTATAGCATGTTTTTTCGATGTTGGAACCGTGTAGTGTAAGCTTTTGGCGTTAGAGCCTTGTAATATATGCTATTTGGCGTTTATATACAATGCATGTATGTTTCATTTTGAGAGTGTATTCTCGGGTTGGGTGTATGTTTGGTTGTTTATGGGTGTTTCACGTTGCTCAGAGTTTGGGGCGTGATAGATATCTTTTGCTGGCTTTTCCAATGGTTTCAACAGGCGCATTTTAATAGATGAAAAACTATATTTTTATAAAACTAGTGTTTGGTGGATTTTCACGTGACCCTGGATTTTAGAACGTGACAACTTGATATCAGAACTCTGGGTTCGAATACCTAAGAGCCATGGGAAGAGGGTTTATCACCTGGTGAGGTTGATTGTGTATGCTTGCTTACATGTATTTAAACGTTGGTTTATAACATGTTAATAGTATTCTGAGCATGATCGTTGTGTATATGTGGGTATGGAGGTTGAATCTCATGATTGATAAATCTTGTATTAGGGTGTTTGGAATAACAAATTTGGAAGCCAAGTTAGAAACACGTTTGGCCGACGTGTTTTCTAGCAGGGAATCTGAATAGGTTATCCAAATGGACGAGTCTGTCTTGTTAGTTCTCCTTGGTATGTGAGATGTGTTGCACAATCTTACGTGGCTACGTGATAGCATGATTATGTGTTTATGTTACGTAGTAACAAGCTACAGGAAAGCTAACCTTATCCTATTATTTTTCTTTATATAGAATTATGTCCACGCGGGGAGTGCGGGGACGGGGTCATGGCCAAGGCCGTGGCCGAGGTCGTGCATACGTTCAGGTTTCAGAGGAGGGAGACATTCATGCCCCACAAGAATAAGTAGTCGGTTCTGACGTTGTCCAGGAGATGCTTGCCACTATGCGAGCTATGGCAGAAGCGACCAAGGCTAGTGTACAGGTTCCTGAGCCAAGGGCTTCTGTGGCTATGAGAGAGTTTCGACGGTTGGATCCTCCGACCTTTTCTAGGGAGCCGGACCCAAAGGTGGCTACTGAGTGATTGGAAGTGACCACGACGATCTTCGATAATCTGGATATCGAGGAGGATGCTCTGCGCGTAAAGTTGGCGGCATTCCAACTACGGGAAGATGTTAGAGAGTGATGGAAGTTCGCCAAGACCACTGTGGATGAGACGTGGACTGCTTTCACGAGTCTTCTTGGATAAGTATTTCCCGAGATCTTTGAGAGATACTTACCGAGAGGAGTTCCTCTCCTTTGTTCAGGGGAATCTGTCTGTGGTCTAGTATGAGGCCAAGTTCGCGAATCTGTCACGATTTGCACTAGAGATGGTATCGACAGAGTTGCGTACTTGGAGGTTTGAGAGGGGACTTCGACCTGCTATCAAGGATAGGGTTACAGCTTTGGATGTGGAGGTGTACATCAAGCTGGTGGAAACTGCTATCCAGGTAGAGAACTCGTTGGCAGATAGTCGCAGGATCAGAGAGGGTAAGAACCAGCAGGGCAGCGGAGATGCACAGCTTCAAGGGCACAGGAACAAGCGCCGGAGGTCGTCTGGACCTAGCTCTCATTTTGCTGGATCATATCAGCCGCAGTCGTCTGCACCTACACTTTCAGTGGCCTCGACAGGAAGGCCAGAGCAGAGAGGGTTGATCTGTTA
>JAULJZ010025808.1:0-38225 GCA_032270985.1 Heliamphora pulchella | reverse complement strand
AAATTATCATTTACACGTAAATAACTCAGATTTTTGTAAGATTATTAGAAAAAAAGATTACTATTTATTTATTAATTGAGTTGGGTTATATGTAAAAATTTATATATAAATATATATGAATGCTTAAAAATTTTAGGACCACTAAATTTCTGTGTGAAATTAAAGATTTAAAACCATAATTTTAATGAACTTAGGTCAGGATCAGGCTTGCCAAGAGAACTGTTACACCCGATGGTCGCTTTGTTTAACAGAAACAGCAAAATTTCAAGTTAGTTAGTGGAACCAAACTTCTATTTGTTGCAAAATGACCTCACTTTCGTTTGGTAATATGACTTAAAAATTAGATTTTTTGCTTAAAGTTATTTTAAATTAAAAAAATAAAAAATTAATTTATAAAATATTTATAAAAAATTTAAAGGTTAAAAATTTATTTAGCTTAAAGTCAATTTAACCTAAAGACAAAAAAATAAAATAATAAACCAAAAGCTTTAACTCAAATCATTATTGTTGCCTATTATTTATTTATTTTTATATAATTTTATACTCAATTAAATCTTATTTCATAGACCTGGACAAGTTGATCCTAAAATGATAGCTTCTATTAAATAACAAACGTGTTTAATAAAATTTATAGTATTTTTAAAAATGTGTAAAAATACTTTTAATTAATAAAATATATAAGAAATTAATAAATAAAAAAGAAAGAAAAAACTTAATTTTCCAAATAAAAGAAATATAACCTTTTAGATTCCAAGCTAAAGTCAAACGATCGAAGTTCATTTAATATCTGTTTATGAATTACCAACCAACATTTAAAGAACCTTAATGCTAATAAATTATTTTTCTCTTGTCAATAAGAGACGTGAGAAATTGGAGAAAAGGGGGCAGGAGTTGGGACGGGCTTAACAAGAAAGATGAATCTTTTTAATTAATATTATATATTATTATATTAATTAATTATTATTTAAACTACCAATTTAAGTCATTGTATTAGTTGATATAATTTTAATAATAAATCCAAAACGTATCTTTTTAATGTTTATAATAAAAATGTATATGTACCTCTCGTATACATAAAAACAAACCTAATAGAATTAATATAGTGAGAAATTATTAGATTCATCTCATTATATATTATGAAATACACACAAAATTAAAAATTAATAAAATTGTAAAAATGCTTATTGAATATGATACTCAACTTTTTTTAATTCTTTATTATTGTTCAAAATTAATATTTAAATTATATTATATTAAATAATGCATTTAACCACAGTAATTAATTTGCTAGTATTTAATAAAAATTACAAACTTGGATGGATGTAACAATTTCAGCCCTCCACCTTCTTAAGAAGACTTACAATCTTTATGAGATAAAATACAAAGCAATATTCTGTGTATAGCAGGTTGCAATTAATTGCTGGATATTTTAAATGCACAAAAAAAAATTTCTTAGTATGCCCCACTAGAATAGGGAGCCAGGGAGTTACTCATAACAGAAAGTGCTATGAGCTTAAAGCTTTAAAGTAACTATTCAGAATTTAAAAATTTATCGAAATCGTTCATTATGTTAAATTTATCAAGTAATTAATCTTCACAAAAATCAGGTTAATTAAACATTGTTAATCATATGATTCAAATACATTTGTTTGATAATTTATTCTTAAAATATTATAAGTTAATAATTTTTTTAAAATCAAGCATACCCTGATTACATTAACAATAATAATGTCCGATTGACCTGATTTTTTATCAGAACTATCAACTCGACAAATTCAACACAATGAATGATTCTAATTAAATTTTAGAATTCCAAATAAAATACTTTTAAACTTACAATATCTCTTGCTGTGAGCTACTCACAACAGAACTCCTCATCCACTAGAATACATGTATATAATGCATAAATACTTATCCCAATAAACAAGCTAAATAAATAAGTGTGTATTTAAAATATTCCTTCACTAAATTGTATTACAAAAGGAAAGCTCCTATCCATCAAACCCCGCAAAATTAATATGTTAGCTACGCATCAAGCCAACATATGTGAATTTGCCTCGGAGAGTAGACGGTGCATTATTTTTTAAGATCAGTAGACTGTAATCCATTTGTATAAATTCATATAAATCTTAAAGAGTTGGTTTGGTGGTCGAAATTTGAGATTTAGAGATTTGTTCCTTCTTATGTTTCAAGTTTGAAATCTCTTAAGTGCTATTAATTTTTTGGAACTAATTCATACGTGACTTTGTCTCGAACACCCTGAGTTATTAACAAAAAAATTCATTCGTATAATTATGATTTAGGATCAATTTAATTTTTTTTATACAGTAGCTATTTTAATAAGCTTTATAGAGAGAGTCCTCCATTTTTTTAAGAGAAAGAGAAGATCTAAATTTCACTTCAATAATCTAAACTGTTTATTTTATTGCTTTCAATGTATAGATCATTTATGTAAAAAAGATTAAGTTAATTGCATACCAGTAAGTGAATGAAAAAATCAAATTTTTTAAAAAAATTAAAGATAGCTATGATTTGTTCATGCACTTTTCGTCACCCGGCTCCACTTTAATGATCCAAAGTATATAGATCATTTATGTAAATCGAGTAGATCAAATATTCATAATTATATCAATAAATTATATTTGTTTTTAAAAAATGAAAAATAGCTATGAATTGTTCACACATTTATTATCGTCGGTCATAATTCGAACAGTTCATTTTATTACTCTCAATGTATAGATCATTGAGAGTAAAAAATTAAGTCAATCTAATATTAGTAAGTGCATAAGAAACTCAAATTTCTCTAAAAAAAAATTAAACGGTAGCTATGATTTCTCCATGCATTCACTATCCTACTACGGTCATTTCTTTTAAAACATATATAATTTGTTTATAAATTTATTAATATTTGATTAAATTAATTTTTTAAAAATATAATTTATATATTATGAATAATAAAATAAACTATTCAAATTATAAAAATAAAAACAATGGGAATCTCACACGCACCAATAGTGCCGTGCAGAGCCAACAAATAGAGAAAACCCTAATCCTTCTCAAAAATGTCATGTAAGTATATAAAAACTTGGGCAAATACTATTTTCATATTGTATGGAATATAAAAATTAGTATGAAATATATTATTTTAACTTTTTATAACACTTAAAATAGTATAATTTAATTAAATTTATCATATAAAATAATTATTTTAAAATGATTATTTTGATAAAATACATAAGATAATTATAAATGACTAAAAAAAGTATTATTAAAAGGAATTTTTAAGTGCCGTTATCCTAATTTAAAATTTTACCGTATATAATTTTTTTAAGTGCTTATCCTTCAACCTACTAAACAAAAATTCAAGAATTTTAACGATAAATTAAAATTTACACAACCAAGACAATAAACCTTTTAAATAGTAATTTTTGTCAATTAACTAAAAACATATGCTTAACTTTCTCTAAAATTTATAGTTTATATTATAGATTATATTAAAAATTCCTTTAAATCTTCTTATAGTGTACAAACTTTTAAACAATTATTGTCACTAAATCACTTTAATTTTTCTCAAACTCTTTGTTGTTTAATAAAAAAAACAAATCAAACATTTTTTTTTGAAATTTATTTTCATCCTTCCCTCACTTTTTTTGAATAATTATATATCTCTTTCAACCTTATTATACCTAGATAAAAAGATTATTTTATAAAATTTTATAAAAGAAATAATAAATAAATATTCAAAATTTACAACTCTCAATATACTGATATTTTGTGTTTTCTAAAATCTTTTGTTAATTTTGAAAATAAAAAATTTAAGATTGCAAATTTTCTTAGAATCCCTATGTGGCTCCAAGAGCTCTCTAGATAAAAACACCATTTTGTTTAATATATATAGATTAGATTAGGTTTTTTTTTTCATTAAATGTGGTGAGTGTTATTTATGATTGAATTTATAGTAAAAATCAATTATTAAAAATTAAAAGTGTCAAATGAGATTTTTCAAAAAAATAACTTCTTTCAACATTTTTAGTTATTTTTAGTAGAAAAATTTAAAACTTGAAGTTATGACAAATTTTCTACTATAATTTTAATGCAAAGAAATAAGAATTGTTTCCAAAAATAACAACAAACATTTCCGGTCTCGTTTGGCAACCTGTTTAAAGTCAGAATTTTTGTTTTTTTATTTAATTTTTTTTTTGCCTTTAAGCCTTTTTATTTTTTACATAAAATAATTTTATATATTTTTTAGTAATGTCATAATTTTTATTATGCACATCAATTTTTTTATAAAAATTATATATTTAAAATTTATTTGTCAAAATTTATTAAACAAGATCTATATTGAATATAAAATTATGTATAAATAAATTTTTAAAAATTATAATAATTTTTTTGACTTAAAACTCTTTTGCTTTAGAGTCACTTTAAGTTCAATTTTTTGACTTATTATCACTCATATAATTCACCAAAAATGACTTTAAATAAAAATTTTAATTTAAAATCAGATTGACAAACAAAACTTTAATATTTATCTTAATAGTAAAACAAGTATTCAATATTAATTTTTTACAAAATAATATGAAAATTGGTATTAAATAGTTGGTGCATGTAAAATGACTCCAGAGTACCAATTGACTGATTAATTTAGGAGAAATTTCAAATCAATAAATAATAAAAGATATTATTAGATACGGTTTTAAAGTGTTATAAAACGAGGTATTTAATATTTAAAAAGAAAAAAGAAATCCCACGCATTTGATATTATTATTTTCATTAACACTCACTAATTTGAAATCTTGTCAACAATTAACGTTGCGTAATTTCAAAAAGCTCAGAGGGGCAATTCCGTAATCTAATAACTAACTCTGACGAGTTCTGTAATAGACTCCATGTTGTGCCATTTCTCTCCCATTCCATTTTTTTCCAGCTAAAAACCTTAAATGGGAGAGCGAAGAAGAAGAAGAAGAATCATCATCTTTTAAAACTTGCATATATAGATATATCGAGTATGTGCGTATAGAGAGAGAAAGAGGTTTAGAGAGCGATAGAGAGTTCTGCAGAACGGGAAGGTCTTCACTGTCGTCGTTCATGGCGACCGGGTGGGTCAAGTCGTTACAGTGCAAATCAAGAGCATTAGACGACGTCGTTCACAATCCCCACCATCACACAAACCCAAAGCACCACCTCCTCGCCTCTTCAAGTTGCAGGAAAAGTGTCCAAAACCTCAAAGACGTCATTGAAACCACCAAACCGAAGCCCCGGAGAAATCCGAAACACCCGCCGCCGCCGCCGCCGCCGTTGCCGAGACCACCCAGTTCAAGGAAATCCGATTCCCATTCCCATCCCAACTCTACTCACCGCGTTCCGCCCAGCAGCACGCCCACGCGTGTTTCACGTGCCCGAGACCCATTCTTTCCTTCCCTCACCGAACTCCCGGAAGGCCACGCTTCGCGCAACGTCGTGGAGATCATCTTCCACACGAGCTGGTCGCCGAAATCCTTCTCGGGTCGGATCGAGATGGTCTTCAAGGTCCAGAACATGCCCAGAACCGTGACGCGGTTCGAGGAGTACAGGGAGAAAGTTAAGTCCCGGGCGGCATTGGAAGGCGGCGACGGACAAGACGGTGGTTGCGAAGACCACGCGCGGTGTGTTGCGGACGGAAATGAGGTGATGAGGTTCCACTGCTTAGGTCCGAGCACCGCAGGTCCGGGTTACGAATGCGGCGGCGCGTGGGCGTTCCACGCCGGAAAAGGGGCGATTTGTACGTTCTCCGGGAGTGGTGAAGCACATGAGAGCGCCGGCGGTAGGAGCGGGCGGAGGGCCATGTTGGTATGCCGAGTCATCGCCGGCCGGGTGCAGAAACGGATCGGGTTCGACTCGTTGTTGGACGGCCGTGTCGGGTTTAACTCGGTGAGTGGGGACAATGGCGAGTTGCTAGTGTTTGATTCACGCGCGGTATTGCCTTGTTTTCTTATTATCTACCAATTGTAAAAAACAAAACAAAAATGCCTTGGCAATATCAACAACCCCCTTGCATTTATCACCACCAATTTTCCTTTTCTTTTTCTTTTTTTTTTCATTTTTATGGCCTCCATCTTCTTTTCCTCCTTTTCTTTTTTTTCCTTTTTTCTTTTATGTTTGATCACTGAAAATTGGCATGATAAATGTAATATCTTATATTTTTTTGTTTTAAATTACAAATAATATATAAATATTTGTTTATAATATAAATATCATTGGTGTCTTTTTGTACCACTTATTATTGCTCCATCACGCACATTTTGCACATTTAAAATACGGAATTTATTACATATTACAATAATACTAGTAATACTCATTTATTTTACCAAAATAATATTCAAAATAATGCGGAGCAATCATAATTATAAAATTTAAATAGAATTCACGTGGGTCCATTACACCAATGATTCTGATTGTATCATATCATTTAAATATTAATTTGATAAAATAAATTAATATCCCTAATATTATTGTACAGATTAAGACATTTTTAAAAAATAAATAAATAAATTCTTATGAGTAAGACAATATATGCCATTGACTTCAAAATTTAAATATGTTTTATTAGACTGTTTATTTGAAAATTTTATTTTATTTTATTATATCATCTTGGGCTTGAGGTGTGCTTTGTCCGTAACAAAATTATGAATAATGTTTATGTGAAAGTAATAATTTCTCTTTAATTAGAATTAAGAATATATGCATAATCAATAAGCACTGCAATCTCAAACGTAACAGCAAACTCTAGTAATTGTGCATGCTACGTTACTGCAATTTGAAAAAGATTATATGCCATACTCCGATTAGGTTAGATTGTGTTACATTTAAATTAGTGATTCGGAGGGCTAATATATTTCAATATTTTTCACTTACGCACACAAACCCATCTTTCAGTTTTTTTTTTTTCCCCTCCTCTTAAAGATATTCACTTTTTTTTTTACTTTTTAGATATTAACATCTTGGCCCACTTAATGCGTGTATAATTCGAATTAGGTTAAAGTATAAAAAATAATATATTATAAAAATAATATGAGTTAATTATAAATTATAAGAATTTAAATAAAAAAATTTTGAAATTTAAAAAATAAAAAATAAAAAGAAAAAAGTTGGTAGTTATAGAACCATTTCTATAAATATTAAAATTTTAAAATTTAAACTATTACGAGGGTATGTTTGAAAAACAAATATTTGGTTGGTTTCAAGAAAATAAATGTTTCGACTTCTTTTATAACAATATAGATTTCTTTAAAAAAAATATAAAAAAAAATAATTATTCAATAGTCTCGTAGCATCAAGTAATACTATTTAGGTGGTAATCTCATCTAATAATATAGCAAAAAATACTCTGAATTAAGAGCGGTTCCACTCCACTTGATCAAAGTGTTCAATTGAATACTCTAATTTTTATAAATTTTATATTTGGATTAATAATTTAAAGACTTGAATACTATGATGAAATGTTTGAATACCTTAACTAAATACTTAAACACTTAACAAAAATTTTAAATTAACAACTAATTTATCCAAATATTTAAATCCCTAATAATATTACATTTTTAAGCCCACTCATATTTGACACAAAAATAAATAACTCTAACTCACTCGGTTTTGTTTTCTTTGTATTTGCATAAAATGATAAGAACGTATTTTAAGTTATTATGCTAATTTCGGCAACTTACTAAAGAACAAATTATCGCCCCGCATTCACCCGCCCACACTAATCCAAGCAAATTTAAAAGGAGGAGAATAGTTGATTGGACAGGTTGTGAATGAAATTCAGCGGGTCAGTTGGTAAATCGGTTTTAAATCATTCAATCTGCCTAGCAATCAACCCACACCGCATATGTTTTTTAATTTTAATCTCAACATCTCATTAAAAACAAAACAGTCAAAATACAAACAAATTAGTAAAATATTACTATAATATTTATTTAATTTTTAAACTGTGGTAGTGTAGGTTGTAGATTTCTTTAAACTGCTCATTTAAATATTACCGTTTATTAATTTAAACTATTCATTTAAATATTGTTGTTAAATATTTAATTTCACCACGTCATTTGCTTGCCCTGTACAAATAATTTACTTTTAAATATTATTAAAATTTGAATTGTGGCAGTGGGGTTGTAGATTTCTTTGATAACACATTTAAACAATAAATTTTAGAATTTCAATAGTCTATTTAATTTTTAAACCGCAAATCTGTCAAATCCGTCATTGTAAAATCGCCCAAAAAAATAATTAATCCGTCGGTTTTATATAGTGGATAGTTCGGCGGTGGATTGAAATTTTTTATACCGCCATAAATAGTTTGGTTAATGAATTTTTATTCAATCCGTACCGCACCGTTTCGCGCACACCCCTAAGACAAAGCATGAATCGGTCACAAACTTAAGCTGTGAAAATTATAAGAACCGCTTTTGCAACTGATGAAAAATGAATAATATTTTGGTTGTGTACATTAAAAAATATGTATTAGATAGTATTCAGAACGAGGTTATTATAAAACGATTTCAAAATATAAGAAGTCACGGAAGCAATTGTAAAAATCCTCAATGTATATGCTTTTTGTGGAAACAATCATGTCAATATATTAACTTTATCTTATTTTTACGATTTCAAAGTTTGAATTAATTGATTGTCTACCCTACCTACTTTAGAAGGAACAATACTGATGCATATTTATTTAGGTAAAAGATAAAAATAACTCACTTATTATGCATCATTACAACTCTAATAATTAATTGTAATCTACAAAAATTATCTTCTTGGGTTTAAAATGGAATTTGCATTTCAACATGATTTTGTATTTTTGATATTTTCACTATTTATTATTCTCTTGTGAGTACTATGCCATTAGAGAGACATCATGCTATTGTGCTTTTAAGAGGCATAGTTCTTAAATACTTTTTTATGATTGAATTCGTTATATAGAGTTTATTAAAGTATGTTATCCATGTTAAAAATAAAGTTAATTTGATACATGTTGATATGTAGTTAGATTACATTACTAAATAAATAAATAGTAAATTTAATTTAAGAAAAAACATTTAAATAAATATTTTTTAATCACATAGTTATAGATATCGAAAAATTTTTATTTTTCAGATGGATAGCAAATTTAATAATTTTTACGTAATAAACAAATTTGATTACCAGAATATATTAACAAACCTAAACGTTGCGCTCTCCTCCCTAATACAAAGCGTTACACAAAAGTCATCGATAATGCATCTATCTGTTTTTGGTCGCATTTTAATGCTTCCACCATAGGAGCACAGGGGAGCTCTATATAGATACGGCTCACCCTACCAAACATGTAGAGATTCAATTTTGGCAAGTGGAGCTATATATAGAGACGACTCATCGTACCAATAATTAGAGATTTCAATTTGATGAAAAGCCATTTAAGAAGGGAGCCATCATTATTTAATCTAGATTTTGATTTTGATTTCAATCCTTTGAATATTTTACTTGGATTGTAGTTGTTATGCCCCCTTCTTGTATCATTGTATATTATTTTATTAATTTTATGCATTGTCTCGTATTACATCATGTATTGTATGATACATATATTTTTTCAATTAAATGTAAATTTATTAAATAATTATCTTAATATAAAAAATTATTAATAGAAGTTTTGTGTATAAATCTATTGCACATACCAAGAAAGGGTTTCAAAATTTAAACTCTTCAACTATGTATGATGTGCCAAAAAGAATTAAGGGGTTTACCATTTTTAGTAGGTTTTTTGTTTTTTGATTTTTTTATAAAAAATTAAATATAAAAATATGTACAAAAGTTAATTAATTATAGTGAGAGACTAAACAAATAGGTTTTTTTTTAATAGACTTTTAAACAAAAAATTTTTTAAAAAAAATTAAAATAAACATAGGCTAAGTCATTACAATTCAAAATTATGTCTCAAAAAAAGTTTACTCTACTCATCTATCAAGTCAATTTTAACATGACCATCTCACTTCACAAGTTCACAAATTCACAATTTTGCTTTTCAATCGTACAATAAGGGTGTTTGGCAAAATTACAATTAATAGTTTTTAATTTTTTATTATTAATTTTAATTATAAAGTATAATCTTTTTTAAACACAAACAACTTCTGTTATAAGTTATAATTACTTTTTTTTTCTATTTCAATTATGATGTGCAGTCTTTATTAAATACTCACAACTTCTACTACAAGTAGGAGTGCACATGTGTCGATTTGATTTGATTTCGTATTATATTTAGGACCGAACTAATTTTTATCGGTTTCAATTTTTTAAACGCAGAACCAACCCAATCATATTGTAGAACCAAACCAAACCAAACTAAAAAAAATCGGATTAATTTGGTTTGGAATCACGGTTCCATAAATTTTAAAAATTACTTTGCACGCATAAAAAAAAATTACTAAGTATAAATTTTAAAATTTTAAAATGAATAATAAATAAAAGTTAAGACTCATACATTATAATAAAAATATAAAATAAAAGTTTAAATAATTATTTTACAATCTATTTAGTAATAGAAATAACAAATATCTAATGAAAAAATTCATAAAAATAAATGACATATAACAAATAAATAACAATTAATAATAAGTATCTAATCTAATGATTATTTTTTTCTAATTCGTAAAAGTAAAAAAAATTTATTTTTTATATATGAATCTCACAATAATTATATATGTAATTTAATTGTTATATTTTTTATTTCTTTACATATATGTGTGTGCGCGCGCGCGCATGCGTGTATATATATTCGGTTATTGGGTTAATTCGGGTTAATTCCACCGAATCAATATTATCGGTTTATCTTTTTTGGGATCTAGGACCAAACTAATTATTTGTAAAAATCGAGCCAACCCAACCCATAAATGTCGGATTAGTTTGATTTTTTGATTTTTCAAGTATCTTGTGTAACCCTAACTACAAGTTATAATCTATAAGCTATTAATTTCAACATGCCAAACAACACCAGTCTCGTTTGTAAGTTACTCCATCCAGTTGTGCAAATGGAAAAAGACAACTTCACAATCAAAATATATAAAAACAAACCTAGATTCAAATTCCAACAAAAGCAACTTGGGTTCCCTGAAGAGAGATGACTTCGGGCAATGCTAAGTCAGGTGATTAAGAAATAAACCTCGCGTCTGTAGAAGAAGCCTCGTGACTGACAAAGGATCCCTTAGAACAGTTCAATTCTTTCATTCAACACTTTGAATTCACAACACTAAGAAATAAAAAAGAAAATGTCAGAGTTCATTAAAATAGATGAATTCGTGCAGTTCGATTTGTTTGTTCATATACACAAAAATCGTACGCTAGGAATATGTATCGTGCAAATTATGTGTAAATATGATACGAAATATAATTCATATAATTTTATACACAAAACGATAGGTGTCATACAGTACATATCCATATCCCAAGAGTTTATAACAACACTGGCCATGCCATTAATTGATGCAAGATGCCTTCTAATTTTGTCAAGCTAAAACAAAAACAAAAGGTTAACAACAAAAACTGATTGCTTCCATAAATTTGATGGCACCAATCTTGAGCTTGTTGATCTTGACTTGCTATTATTCATCGCATATATTTCTTAGTTTTACGTCTCGTAAAGTGTTGTTGCACTTACAATTTTTATTATACGTTTGTTAGCATTCATCGACCTCACAATAAGTAAAAAGAACTAGTTAGATTTATCCATACATTGATAATAAAAGGATTTAAAATAAAAATTAATCAACACTTTAATGTTAATTTTCTGACCTTTCCTCAATGTCCCTAACTGAAACCTTTTTCTGTGCACTGTTTGTGAATACCTACCTTGATATATCACTACCCAACAAAAAGTGGGCCAAAAAATCTACTAGACAACAACAATAGAGCTATCAAAATCAGAAAAATTAGGAGTCCTTTACAGCCATGGCCCTTGTCTGGGAGCTTTGTTAGGGTTGGCAAAATGTGACACATTTGTCAATACTAGTGTGTCTAAAAGCATTCTATTGATAGTATTACTCCAAACACTCTAAAATATTTATAAAAAAAAATGAGAGCCTTACTCTAGCTGTTAAGGTCTTTACGATCAACCGTCTTAATAATGGCAAGAGATTAGTCCCAAAAATCATATATTTCTTCCACTCAATATATTGAGGCCCATTAAATGCATGTGTTGCGAGATTTTCGTGTCTTCATATTTTATATAATTTAACAATTTTTAATATATTGATATAGAAGGACATGATATTTTCGAGACAGTGAATCAAGCTCGCTAATAATAGATGATATTGTACTTGTTGAAGGCTTGTGATATATGTTGAACATTTTGTGGGGAGTTGAATATCTCATGTGATATATTTATGTGGTATTTGTAAGTTATTTCCATTATTAAAGAAAGAAAATTGAAATTTTTTTTTGCATTCTCCTTTCTCATTCACCTCTTAGAGACCGGTGTGGCATGACACTTTCAACTAACTACGTTCAGGTTCGTTTCAATTTTTTGTTTAAAATTATTTTATTATGTTTTGAATTAAAATCACAAAAAATACAATGTGGATTCGTTTGACAATGCAGTTTTATTCCCTTTTTAGCTTTTTGTTATTTAGCCTTTTTATTTTGTAATTAAAATACTTTCATAATGTTTTTTAGAATGTAAATTTTTTTATTATTTTCATTATTATATATAGAACATACTCATTGAGATCTATCAAACAAGATCTAAATTAAATATATGAAATATTTATGCAAAATAAAATACAACTACTTTATTCTACTTTAAACCATGTACCTATTGGGTTATTGCTTTATTGGTTAAAAGTTAAAAACACTTAAAAGTCAAAGAAACTTTTAGCCTTTAAGTTAGATCCTAATTACACCAAACAAACTTTTTATTTATTTAACCTAAAAAATTCATTTTTGGCGGAAAACTTATCTCTAGGGATTAGCCTGAACTCAAAGGATTGAGACAACTTCATTTAAATAGGCTAAAAAAGAAAAGGAGGAAGCCTAAAGTAGTGATTGCTAACTGCTAAAGTGTGAGGGGGATGACCCATCAATCTTCAGTTAATGGCAAAGTAGGGAGCAAGTCATGCATTTGAATCTTTATTTTTATTTAATTTTTGTTTGCTTGTCTTAGGAGAAAAACAAGAGGGGTGGTAGATCCAGGTCACCTTTGCCATTAATAGACCTTCACAACCTAAATGTCTCATCTGATCTCCTGTCCTTTTCAACTTGCCAAATCTTGCCCTTGTGTTCAGTGGGAACCAAAATGATAAAAGCAAATAAATAAATAAATAAATAAGGTACCTGCAGCATAATATCATCTGGTTGGACCAAATATGAGAATCTACAGATTTTGTTCGTGCAAATACACATGGGACCATCTCATCTTAACCTATCACCAAAATCCTGGTTTTCCAATACCTGTTCAATGTGCCTCCCTGTATAGAGATTTGTAATTCTTTTTATCTAGAGGTGTAGTTTTCTCAGTGTGCGCGAGTTTTCACCTCTTGGTATGGAGCTCTTTCTTTCTTATTTCGAGAAAATATTTTATTGCATTCGATGTACTTTTTTAATCAAATTTACATCAAATTGCAATGTATTTAGGTCTTAAGGCCTTTTTGATTTTTTTTTAAAAAAACTTATTCAATGCTCTTCTCTTTTAACCATGTTTGTTGTGCTGGATAAAGAGACCTAAAGATTGAATTGAAGTAAAAAATATATGTGACTCACCATTTTAAAATTTCTCTCTCTAAATCAATAATACCGTATTTATTTGGATCAGATTAGCTAGACCATTAGTTAATCTCCTAATAGGTTCATGTGATTAATAGTTACATCCTTATTGGGATAACTTGTTCTATTTCAGATTATTTTCTCTCCATATTTAATAATTAAAAATAATTTTTTATTTCTTTTTTATACTTTATTTAATTTTAACCAAACTTGTTACAAAATTCCACCATGTATATCATCTCATTTACTATCTATTTATGTTTTCAAAAAAAATATGTAAAATCCCCATATGCCTCTGAATCAATCTGACATATTATTTATGTTCTATCTATACAAGTCATGATTATGTTGTAGGGTTTTCATTTGGTGATACTGGCAAGTGATACGCTATTTATTTTATTTTTATTTTTTTATAAGAAAAAAAATTTGTACTAACCTAATCTAAGCGACGGAGAACAGAAATTAACCCCACCTCCAACAATGGGCAAGAGGACATATGCCAGAGGAGCTAAAGGCCTCCGTGATACGCTATATACTATGGCAATAGATTTTTATATTCAATCGAGTTTAACTATCATTTCACCTGCTCTTGTTTGGTGCATAAGGTTGAGATTTAAACATTAATTTTTGAATATAAATTAAAGTAAAAATCATGCACACCAAAGAAAAAATTGATAAAAATTTACGTGGTTCAGAACAAACGAATACGAGAAATAATCCACTATAATTATAGAGTGTGCAATCTCGATACCAAAAATATACCGAAACTTGACACTCATAACTCGAGCTATGAAACAAATTCCGTTTCTCCGCTCAAGAATTACTCTTGTGCCACCGATATTTTTTTATCTCTTCTTACATCTCTACCCCTTTTGATTCAACTCTCTACAAGTCTACTAAAATAATAAGGCTCATATTTATAAGTAAAAACTTTAAAATTTTAGCCGCCATATAATTATGAAACTCTAAAACCCTAATCAACACCCACGCCACTGTGCTCTCTCTCTCTCTCTCTCTCTCTCTCTCTCTCTTATGTATATATATACACCCACGCCACTGCTGGCGCGACACAGTCACACCACCCACGCTACCACCGCAGCCTCACCAAGCCGTCGCCATCGCCACTACTCAAGCCGCAGCACCACCTCGACAACGCCACCTCCTTCCCTCATCTCTTTCTCCTCATCCCAGACCCATCAATTTCTCTCCCAACGCTGTCACAATCGATCTCTTCTCTTCCACTCGATGGGGGCCTCAAACGAGGCCAAGAACCCTCCCTATTCAGTTCACCAACTCCAATTTCTCTGCCGCCGTCAGAGAGGATTTTTCAACGGACTACGTTAGCTGGTTTCCAAAACCCGATCCCAACAACCGACGGACGGCCGGCGTCCTTCTTCATAGAGAGAGAGAAAGAGAGAAAGAGAGAGTTCGGTGGTCGCCAGAGTTGGGGCAGCATTGGCGAGGTGGTGCTGCGGCGCCAGTAGTGGCGATGACGGCAGCTTGAGTAGTGGCGATGGCAAGTGATACGATATTTATTTTATTTTATTTTTTTTAAGAAAAAAAATTTATACTAACCTAATCTAAGAGACGAAGAATATAAATTAACTTCACCTTCAACCAAGGACGGACTGAGAGGGGGGCAGATGGGGGCGGCTGCTACCCCTAAGTTTTCAATTTTTGAAAGTATTATAGTAATATTATTTCAAAATTTTTGAAAGATTATATAAGTTCGCCCCCTAAGATTTTTCTATTGAAAATCTAAATAGTATATAGGTTTGTCTCCTTAAGTTTTTTTTATTAAAATTGCTTGTTCTTAGTTCTGCTTTAGATATTCGGGATGACTATAGATTTTTTAATATTGAATGTATTTGCAAGCTTGCATATAAATGTTATCTAGACGAATTCATAAATCAAGAAAATTTGAATTTGAAATTCTAGTTGCAAAATTATGAGCTTGATATTCTCAATCATGTGGAATTCAAAAACTTGTTAACAATTTTTGAGTTGTGCTAAGTATTAGTGAAAACAAGAAAGTCGATCTTTTATTCAATTGTTGATAAATCAAATCGTCTTATTCTAACTTTACCAGTTTCGACGGCAACAACACACTACAAGAAAATAGATTTTTTGTAGCGTTTTCTTACTAGCATTTTAAAAAATCACGGCTAAAAGTCGATTATAGCAGCGGTTTAAAAAAAGCAACCAAAACTGGGTGTTCAACTACGTTTAGACTAAAAAACGCAACAAAATGGAGGATGATATTTTAGCTAGTTATTTGCTAACCTACATTAAGAAAGACATTGCTTGAGAATTTGATATTGATTTAATTATAAATACATTTTATGTGGTGAAAGAGTATCGAACACAACTTTTATAAATAGATAGAACAATGGTGTTTGTAAATGTAGAATACCATATCCAATTATATTTGATCATATTTTTGTAGTTGACTTGACTAAATGCTTGTTTGATAGTGATAGTTACACAATTTGTGTTGTTTGAAGTTAATACATTCTTTTAAAGTTTTTTATTACATAGTTGTTCGTTATTTCAAGATAAAAATTCTGCGTTCATCCTTGTCTCCAACAATGGGCAAGAGTACATATGCAAGAAGAGCTAAAGGCCTCGGTGATACGCTATATACTATGGCAATAGATTTTTATATTCAACCGAGTTTAACTATCATTTCACGCGCTCGTGTTTGGTGCTTAATATTGAGATTTAAACACTAATTTTTGAATATAAATAGAAGTAAAAATCATGCACACCAAAAAAAAAAATTTACAAGGATTTATGTGGTTCAGCACAATCTACATGTGTTTACGGATTACGAAAAATAATCCACTATAATTATAGAGTGTACAATCCCGATACCAAAAATACACCAAATCTTGGCACTCATAACTCGAGCCCTAGAACAAAATCTTGTTTTTCTGCTCAAGAATTACTCTCGTGCTTCCGATATTTTTTCATCTATCTCTACATCTCTATCTTTTTTGATTCAATTCTCCACAAACCTACTAAAATGATAAGGCGCATATTTATAACCAAAAATCTTAAAATTCTAACCCTCATATAATTATGAAATTTTAAAATCCTAACCAACATTTAATTATAAAAGTTTAATTATATTGGCCCACAAAATACAAGACACACCTCAACACATAATGAGGTATTCATTACACATAATCAAATAATTTAGGCTAATTACAATTCCCAAATCAACAAGGTAAAAACTGGATGGATGGATGATGGATGGAGCAGCAGGAATAGAAATTGGAGCTATTACTTCCATTCATTACACATAATGGATGGTGGTACCTATTGCACCATTTCAAAAGTATCACTTAATGCTAAAAGGATGTTTTTTTATTTTTTTTTAAGAAAAAGTTGTATTGCTGAATTATTTGTATGCTACAAATATCTACCTGTTGCATGTCAGAATGTATGTTGAAATACCTATACTATTATCATATACAAAAAACTGATTTTACATGAACGAAATCAACCCACGCTTTATAGTTGTTTTATAACTTCTTTTTTTTTTTTCAATTTTTCACTCTCTGCTTCGTTCACCATAAACCTTCTTTAAATTTTTAGCTCTTTCCTTTTTTCTACCTATTATGAAATCCGAATTACTAATTGTTTTTAGCAAGGTCTTCTCTCCAATTTGCTGTTGTGGACTGATGGGAGCAATCTAGGATAACACATGTTAGACCCTTAGGGATCGTTTGATAATTCGGATTGAATTGAATTGGATTAGTAGTGAGGGGGGATTGGTAATGAAGTGGGATTAGTAGTGAGGTGGGATTAATTTTTTTGTGTTTGAATTGAGTGGGATTAAATAACGGACTAGATAATAATTTACCATTGTATTAAGTTAATTTATTTTAAAATTAACTTAAATAAATTAATAAGTTAAATTTTATGTTATTTATTTTAATATTTTAATATTTCTTATTATTTTTTAAAATTTTTAAATTCTCTTCTTAGTCCAATCCTTCCTAATCTCACACCTCTCCCCTCACTAATTATTTCCCATTTGGCGGACTAATGGTCCAGATTAGTTCGCCCGGACTATTAGTCCAGAAGCTTAACAAACGCGGTATTGGATTATACTCCGGACTAATAGTTCGGACGGACTATTAGCCCGCCAAAACAAATATGGCCTTATGATTCTACAACTTCAACTCCAATAAGCTAATCGGTTCATTCTGTATAGACTCCTATGTAAATTCGATAACCATAACTGCATAATTTTATTATATTTGCCATTTATAAATAAATAGTCTTTTTTTAAAGATACATACTTAAACATCCAAATTTTTTAAGTCAAATGTACTTAATTATGTTGTACCTAGTCGTTTAAATCAAACCTCTATTTCGATACAATTGAAAGGAGTTTACTATGGACTCAATGTTGTACTTGGTCGTTTAAATTGTACCAAGAAACTATGAGTATGCGTGAGTTGGGTTGGAGCGGATGAACGAAAAAATTTTAACCAATCAACCTTTGGTAGGTGACTATTTTTTTAGGTGACTATTTTTTTAATCCACCCTCAACCTACTAATCATCAAAATTAACGGATTTGGTGATATTTTTTGGCAGTTTCAACTCGCAATTTTGGCAGTTTAGTAGGTTAAAAAATTATAAAGTTTTGAAATTATTTTTTAAAATTAATTTCTAAAAAATAAAAATAAAAAACATATTATAATTTTCTCAAAAGAAATTATATTTAGCACGTTAAGCAAACTACTAACTAAAAATATCATCAATCATTCAACAATAGTAATAGTAATGACATAATTAAATATTTCTAATAATAATATTTATAATGCATACTTATTGAAAAAAATATTTACAATATATAAAGTGGTGACTAAAATCATAAATATTTTAATTTGCTCCTTATAAAATATAAAAAATATATAAATATAAATAAGTATATGAGGTTGAAATTTGTCGCATATAGAAATGCGACGAATTCCCTACAACAGTCCTTGAGATTCTCTTAGTATTAATAATTACACACTGGTCCCTCACCTCTTTAAAATTTCACAAAAATTTCTGAGATATTTCTCACTCATAATTCCCTACAACAAACATTAATTAATATATATGTGCTAAATACATATATGTCACGTGTGTGAGACCACTTAGAAGTATGTGTCAACTTTATTTTAATAAGATAAAATACAATATCTCAAATCAAATCAAACAAAATTTTAACTTAAAAAAAATTTATTATATTTTCAAGACTTGTAAAAAAATAATAATTAAATAATAAAATAGTATTAAATAATAAGGATGATAAAGCATAAATAAATAGCCAAATAATATAATAAATATTAAAAGAATAATAGCAACCATAAAGTTTAAAATAATAATAGTGTATAAAATATTAAATAATAATAATAATAATATAGTGTATTAAATGACAAAATCATACACAAATTTAATAACTTCACACACACTCACATTCTCCAACCAAGTTTTGTATGTATATATAGGTATAAGTATATACGGAAAATCTCTACAATACAATATAATAATTAACAAATGTCAAATCTTTACAACCCATAATTTCAATTAAAATAATCAAAAAAAAAGATCAAATCTCTACAAAACTCTAAATATAATAATTAAGAAGCAAAAAGTAACCTTATTATATGTATATATCTATATGTGTGTGTATATAAGTATACATGTCTCTACAATTAAATAAAATAATTAAAAGTAAAAGTCACTTTAGTATATATAATAATCAAATAGACAAATATAACTTATTATAAATATGTATATGCGTATTTATAAGTCTCTACAACTTAATATTATAATTAAATTTAATAACCCAATATAATTGTAAGAACTCACTTTTTAGGTATAATAATAGGAATGGTAGTATAGTTATAGTATAGTCGCCTATATCGTCACGATCACTCAACACTGGAAAAATAAAAAAATAAAAAAAATAATAATAATAAATTTTTTATAATTAATTATGTGACTAGAAGTCAAACTCACATAAACTTCAATACAAGCTTTATACGCACAAGTATACATACATACTTAAGAGAATTTCCACAACAAATACAATAAAATAATCAATAAATTTTAATTCTCTATAACACTCAATCCCCATTAAATAATTAAAAGTAATATTATAAATATATAGGTATATATATATATATATATATAAGAGGATATGTATATATAATTATACTCTTCTCTGCAACCTAATAAAATAATCAATAAACAAAAAGAAAAAGTTACTTTAGTATATAATAATCAAAAGTAAAAAGTGATTTTAGTACATAAAATAACTAAATAAACAAAAGAAATAGCTTATTATATATATGTATATGTGTATATAAATCTCTACAAGTAATCTAATTAAAAGTAACAATCTAATATAATAATATAACTTTAAATCAACTTGTATATTAATATAAAGAGACTTAAAACAACATATATATAATTAAATAATAATAAAATAATATTAAATTATGAAATTGAGTTTTAAAATCTAAATTTATCAAATTAAATTAAAAATAGTATAAAAGTAATTAAAAATATGCATCAAGTCACGAAATTGTACAAAAATTAAAATGTGGACCAACCACCACAATTAAATAATGCTATAATTAAATTAAGATGTAAAAAAAAATTAAGTACAACACTTAAAATTATTATATCAAATATTTAATATTCATTATTAAAAATATACATTAAATTAATTTTTAAATTTTATTATTGGACAATGTAGTATATATATGTCACCAAATATATAATGTAGCAATATAATATAACAAAATTTGAATCTTTGAGCCAAAATACACCCACTCCCACACTCAATTCATTATTTTATTGTGTGTCATACATACATTGTATTTTAGTGGTTATAGCCCCAACTAGGCTTTACACACTATTATTAGTCTATTTATGCTATAAAATTGTTTTAAAATACCACAAATAACCCTTCATTTTCAGCTCTAGTACTCCCCCACCAGATTTTTGTTGGGAAAATATACTCTAAGTGTTGTGTGAGTGTGATAGAGAGAGAAAGTGAAGACCAAATTTAGTGTTCTTGGAGGTTCCAGTGTTCTTCTTCAATGTGCATCTATATCCATTATCCACCAAACTATACCAAGGTAGAAACAACATCTTTATACATTTATTTTTTATTTATAAGTCTTCTCTCATCTCCTAATCTCACCAAAACCTAATATGCATGCTCAAACTTATATTTTTTTCATACTCAAATCTTTCCAGAAATAATTTTTGTCAACAATCCGATTTTTGTCATTTTTTTTAGTGATCTAGACTTATCAAAAGTTTCTGAAAATTTTACTGTACTTTTATGTATATATTATTTGCATGCACGAATTTTTTGAGATCCAAAACTTTTCCCTTATTTTTCTAAAAATGGAGAAGTAAATCGGGTTAAAATGGCTGTTTGGACAAACCACTTTGAATCCATGCCATTTTTCGTAGAAGTAAGCTTTCGGTGTGATTTTTATGTGGTTGGATAGATAAACGTCTTATCTTTCTAACCCCATTGGAATCAACCCGTTTGCATATGTATAGAGAAAATGGCACCGATTCTCCCAAAGTGTGTCAAATCTGAATACTGTTTGGTACAATATTCATAATAAATTCAAGAAATATGAAAAAAATACAAGGTCAAGTTTCAGAGTTTCTGAACTCATAGATCTACCACTGTAAAAATTTAAAAAATGAAATTTTAAGTCTAAGTCCTCATTTCTATTTTTGAAGCCACTGAGTTTTCACGCCACTGTTCTGGAAATTTGTCTCTATACTGTTGCAGAAATTTGTTTTGTTAAAATCGAGGCCTTAGAGGCAAAATTTGAAAAAGTGTAAAACATAAAAAGTGTTCAGAATATCCCAATTAGAGTGCCTACCAAATCTCAAGGGGGAATCCAAATCTTCGTAAAATCGCTCAACAAGAGTCAATTAAAAGTCTCGACATTTAAACTCCCACCAAGGTAAAACAATCACGTCGGATAACCAACTACAAGGCATCTCTCCTCCTAGAGGAATCGCAAGTTAACTAGTGACTTCCACTCAACACCACTACCTTTTCGGGCAACCATCAAATACTCGGCTTAAGAAAATGCTAACCACTAGTCCTTAGAATGGCTTTCGGTATCACAATACCAATGTTGTCGACTCTCAGTCACAGTGAGTACACCACTCGCCACCCTTGGTTCTCAAACTCAGATCTCACTCAAGCACATCGGCTACTGTTTACTCGTTTATCCCCAGACGACGCATCTTACACGTCCACAAGACCTTCATCGGGTACCCACAAAGCCACAACACTACACATCTTGCCACTTCCACGACTTCTCCTCATCGGGTTACGCTATTCCAACACGGTTCCAAATGGATAAGCAGCAGCCAAACAGATAGGCAATAAGCATGCTATAGTCTCAAACTTGCAGTTTCAGTACACCCACCAGAAAACATAGAATGCTCAATCGAGAACACCTGTCTCTTATATCATTACATGAGTACTACTGATACACAGCTATCCAAACATGAAAATGACTACACATAACACAAATCAAACGAACCTCGCCTACCAATTCTAGGCTAAACGGCACCACCCTATCATTCGCTTCTAAGGGTAAGACGACACCACCATCTCTAGACCTTACGCCAAGTCACAAACCACCAACATCATTCCCTTAAGGGATCTCTTCCGAACGACACGTCATCCTAAGACGACCGAGTCAACTACACTGACAACATCCATCTCAGGCTCTACCAGCCTCACATACTCACACTTACCAAACATCTCGTACTACACATAGTTTTCCAATTATGAGAATAATAACTCAAGCCACATACCTCTACCTAGTGAAACCTCCCAAACAACCTCAAACCATCGCTCATTAAATCACAACCACCTCTGACATACATCTCATCATACGTACATGCAGAACACTCGATAACCAATACATCGACAACATCTCTAATCCACATACTCATTCCACATACAACTTTCGACTTCTATCAAGAAACACGATTCAGCACCATGCCACGAAGAATGCACAAGGGTCATCAAACAGACCTTCAAAACCACAAGGTGCTACTGTGGCTACCAATAACACTCCACAGTGTAAGGGACATTCCCAAACACTGTCTAAGATCAGACTTTCTAACTCACCTTAGGCCGGAGATTATTACGCTCCTGTCCACTATGCTCCTATCCACTATGCTCCCGTTCATATCCAATCTCAGGACACATGGCTCATGACATAGTACGGCTCAAGACATAGTATGGCTTATAACGTACATAATCCTCAACGCGCCCAAATCACATCTCATATCCAACCACAACAAACGACCTCCAAGTGGTTTCAAACACCCTACCATACTTATTCGTCAGGCTACTAGTAGCACAACACACAACGGGCAACTAACTACAGTCACCCCTAACTCGCATAGGTACAATATACCCTAAACAATCGATACTCATCTCACGAGTTTACACCCACCACAATCACTGACTATCGGGTCGTACTTTCAGAACGCATACCATAATCCTGACCACAACTCGTCATAGCTCCACAAGCATAACTCCTATATCAAGAACATTACAAAACCCCACCAGGTAAGACTCGACTTAACATTCTAAAATCAAATAAACGTACTAACCATCACCGAATCACATCACGTCAACACATATCCATATACCGAGGAGAACCCTTAGGAATGACACACAAATCTGGGTAACTTGTTTGAATTTCTTGCTAGAATGGACGTCGGCTAAACAATTTTCTAACTCGAACTCCGAACTAGTTGACCAAACGCCTGGGGGTAAGACACGTCATTCCAAAGCTCCAACCTCCATACACAAGTACCACATAGCATGCAAATGTCAAGTATATCCATGATATTTCATGCTAACACACCAATATATAAATGTCACACATCAATGCAAGCTCTCACGTAATGGATCAACCAACCCCGCGGTTCCTAGGTATTCAAATATATAGCTCTGATACTAATCTGTAAAGCCCTAGCTTTTGAACAATAAAAACCCCAAATGGCTTGCAAGAGAAAGCCCGAAAAGAGGAACATTTTGCCCATGAAACCATGATTTGAAGTCAAAAGGTACTCAAAAGATGTTTGAAAACCTTAGAAAAATACCCATTTTGAAACCATGGTTTGAAACCAAAGGATGCTATAAATACATACAAGATCTTAACATAAAAGATAGGAAAAGCATTTTAAAACTTCATCGAGAATAAGAAACTAACATATTTTATTGAAAGCATAGAACCAATCCAAACGTCCTCTCATGCATACAATAAATGTACTATTGGCCTTAAGGCCTTATAAACAAATTACTATTGAATGATAATACGATAAACAAAGCTCTCTATCGTTACAACCTAAGACAAGCTCCAAGAGTCTTCAAAGATGACAACCTAACGAGGTCTCAATGTATACTCCACCAGAAAATAACTCGATCCTCACAATCACCTAAAATGTTGTTAAACAACATGAGCCGAGGCTCGTAAAAAAAATGACTAACAATGAATGTATATGCATGACATGCGAGGGTGATTATGCGATGTGCAACACATAAAGTTATCAAATCTACGCAGTTTTTCGGTCTTTCACTGTGGAGCAACTCGTGCCCAAACTTAAATGATCCTTGGATCCCAAAATCGGTCCTTTTATATTATCAAATCACATTATACATGAACGAGTCCAACCCAAGATGGTTCCTCTCGCTAACACAATGCAATCAAATTATCCACATCACGATCCAAATCCAACCGTTAAAATTCGGTTCCTCTCGCCAACACGCAACCCACCCAAGGAGTTAAATGCATTAACGATTACCCAACATGAACATAATTAATGACAATTAATCACATTCTCAAATACGAGTCTAACCCAACATTGGTTTCTCTCGCCAACGCGCAACACATAGTGTTTTCCAAAACTCATCGTCGTCTCTTGTGTTATTGTAGTTGTTTATATTTTCTCCTTGTGTGATTGGTGGTTTAGGCTTATTTGTAGCGTTTAGCTTATTTAAGAAAATTAATTCTGAAAATCAGTTTACAAACGGAGTTTTTCAATTTAATTAATTATTAAAAAAATAATTTTACTTTAAAATATTAAAAAGAGTAAGCTCTCAACCTCAAGTCTTAACTACCAGACCAACCTTTTATGATTGTATACTATTTTTGTTGAGTAATTATTTGATAGTTTTAAAATATTATGTTATAATATTTATGTTTTTATTTAATAATGCAACGAAAAAATCCACTAAGTGATATAATGTTAGTTCATTTTTATTGAGTAAGTAGAAGATAATGGTAACTCACTTATTATGTATCGAATATTATTATTTATCAAAAATATCACGTGACATTATTTACATGCATAGTACTATGAAAATACTTTATAATTTGCCACTTTGTTTGGTTTAATTATTTTAAATATTTCTCCCTTCGGACATTTCTATATTCTTTTGGTATGATTTTAAACAATATAATCTAATAAATTTTATTGATTTAAAACAAAGAGTGGAAGATTAGTCAAATATTCTCCGTATTGACATTTCTATGTTCTCTTTTGGCTGCCTTATTGCCTTCCTCATTATCATGTTGTTTTTTTAATAATAATAATAATTATAATTATTATAATAGGGGGGAGAGGGATCCTGCTGTGACCAAGTCACACAGGGGTGTTGTGAGGATATTTTAAGTTTTAATTTAAATTTTATAATTTGATTGGAATCGTTTATTATTTTATATTTGATAAATATTTAATATGTGTAAAATATTAGATTAATCGGACATTGTTATTCATATTATTGAATCATGTTTGTTTTTAAATAAAATAGCTAATTTATAAGATTTTAAAAATAAAATATAAATTAAATGCGCACCGATCATATGAATAACAATATTCGATTGACCTAATTTTTTATACAAATTAATTATTCATCAAATATAAAATAATAAATAATTTTAATTAAATTATAAAATTTAAATTAAAACTCAAAATACCCAACAACATAATCCTGCTGTGCCTTGGGAGCAGGACCCCGCACCCACAAGGTCACAGCTTTCATGAGCTGAATCTTCAATTTCAAAGGTCACATGCACAAGGAACTGACCTCTCTGTCGGAGGGTCAGCGCCATGGCGCTCACAATATATTAATATAAAAAGAAGAAATATAATTACAATGAAATTTATATGCTTGTAAAGTTTCATTGACAGTTAAATTTTGCTGTAATTAGAATGAAATTTATCTGTCAATGAACTTTTATTGACAATAAAATTTAGAAAAATTTAAAGATTAGTTATTTTTTTAGATTTTATAAAAGATTTAGGTCTATAATTTTTATTTTAAGAGATTTAGTCCTATTAAATCTGGAATAATTATATTATGTTTAATTTGTTTTTATTTAAGAGTTAATCTTTTCCGTTTTGGATAAACGAAAAAATTCAAGTGATACATTTATCAAGTTATCCTAACTGTTGCAAATGAAAAGTGATACATTTTTATTTAACTAATATCTTAGTTTTATGAACTGAGAAATGTATCACTTGTCGCGTGATACTAAATTTGTGAAAAAAATTATTATGGGACTGAAATTTTATTATCAATTGATAATAAAATTTATACTAAAATTAATCTAAAATTTATATGTCAATGAATGATAGTGAATAATTATAGTGACCACGGATTGAGTAATTATAGTGCTTAAATTTAGTAAGAATCGAGCAATTATGACAAAAAAGAATTAAAGTACATTCTTCAAGATAAATAAAAGTATTCTTTTTTTATTTATATTCACCGTTGTGTTTAAAGATGATTGAAGTTCTTAATGTTATTGAAATATAAAGGAATAGTGAAACTCCACTAACAGTGAAATTTCATCAACACTAGAATTTATCTTTCGGTGAATTTTTAATCAAGTCTATTCATTTTGCTCTCTTTTTATTTAAAAAAAATCATGCATTTTTTTGAGAATCATGTATTGATTACACTAATTTTGAAAATATGCCCATCCCTAATATTTTCAAATTATCCTCATTCCTAACCTCCCTAACCCTAACCCGCCTTAATACCCAAAATATTCCGCATCGCTAACCTCCCTAACCCTAACTCTAACCCTAACCTTAATCACCACCACTTCACATATGCAGCCATTGTCGTGCCATCTAGCCCCTCTCCCTCCTCCTTTCTTGTCGTGCAGCTCCTCCGTCTTTCTCCCTATGCACACTCTCTCTCATTTCTTCTCCTGCTACTATTCTTTTACAACCCTAACATCGCAAACCCTAGCCCTAGACACCACCATCGCATTCTCTATCTATTCTCCAACCCGCTACTCCCTCCATCAAATTATATCATTCATATGCATAACTCAGGGCCATCAGGTTATTTTTTAAGGTGATTTGATCATAAATTCCTCATTACAAGAATTTAATATAATAAGGACAAACTCAAATCTTTTATCTTCATCAAGGGTAACTCTATTTGCACACACGATAATATTTACACACACACAAAATTAATTATTTATTATTATAATTTTATCCCTCATTCAAATACCAAAATAATTACTCTTAACCTTCAAAACCCGCCAAGGCCTTTGTAGCCTAATAGCATCTCCTCCATTAGAATAGTGTAAGTTTTTCACGTGGCCAAAAAAAAACCTTCAAAACCCTAAAATCCCACCACCACCACCTGTAAGTTTTTCACGTGGCCAAAAAAAAACCTTCAAAACCCTAAAATCCCACCACCACCGCCACCACCACCACCGCCTTCCTTTGTTGTCATTGCCCACCACTATCATACTCGCTACCATCTTGCCGCCTCTCTCATCTCTTTCTTGCCACCATTCGCACCCTCCACCACCCCATCCCATTGTCAACCACTCCGACTATATGCAACCTCGACATCCCATTCTCTAAACCCTAATAGTAAAAATAGTATTTGGGTATAGTGCGTCGAACCAAGGATTGTTGTTCGGACATGATAGTCCAAATTGAGGCCATATGTTAAGCACTGCTAATTCGAATGGAGGCTATATGCTCGGCATTAATGCTAATCCGAATAGAGGTAATAGATTCACCCCATGAGAATCTGAATAATGGTTGGAGGTGGTGATAAGAGGGAGAGATAGCAGAGTGCAGAGACATATCATGGCGGCGGCTAGGGTTAGGTGAAACGAAACAAGTTTGTTGAGCCATGTTTTTGTCATCTATTTTATTGGAATGTGGTAGAGAGGAGATGATTGAAAAAGTGGCGAGTATAAGAATAAGATGATTAAAATAGTGGTGAAACGAAACAAGTTTGTTGTGCCATGTTTTCATCTGTACCGCGATAGATTTGTGGTTGTGTTTGCGGACGACATTGTCATCTACTTGTCATCGAATGAGGCATATGAGCAACACTTGCGTATTGCATTGCAGCTTTTGCGGGAGCACCAATTGTATGCGAAATTTGAAAAACGTGAGTTTTGGCAATACGCGGTGAAGTTTCTTGGACTTGTGGTTTTAGGAGATAGAGTAGCAGTGGATTTTGCAAAGATCGACACTGTAATAAATTGGGAACGACCGAAGGGTGTGTTAAAAAATTGGAGCTTCTTGGGATTGGCAGGCTACTACCGATGCTTTGTAGAAGATTTTTCTCGATTATCCGTGCCGATGACTCGCCTTACACGCAAGGGGGTCAAGTTTGTGTGTAATGAGTCTTGTGAGTTCGCATTCCCAGAATTGAAGAAGAGATTAACCAGCGCGCCTATTCTGATTATACCTGAGCGAGGATTAGGTTACACCGTTTACTGTGACTCTTCATGCGACGGGCCAGAATGTGTTTTAATGCAATAAGGCAAGGTGGTTGCCTACGATTCTCAACAATTGAAGACGCACGAAAAGAATTACCTGACACATGACTTGGTGTTAGCAGCAGTGTTTTTTGCCTTCAAAGCGTGCCGACACTACCTTTATGGTGAACATTTTGAAGTCTTCTCAGACCACAAAAGTTTAAAGTATTTATTTTCTTAAAATGATTTGAATCTACGCCAGTGAAAGTGGATGGAATGCATGGAGGACTATGACTTCGATCTTTAGTATCATCCGGGGAAGGTAAATGTTGTGGAAGATGCTCTTAGCAGGAGATCTCTTAGTTCCTTAGCTCGTGCTGCCGTGCGAAAGTGGAATATATTGGGAGAGGTTAGCGAGTTCGATTTGCATCTCGGTGAAACTGATGAGAGTGCGACCTTGTTTTCTATAGTTTCGCAACCTAGGCTTATCTCTCATGTTATCGATGCTTAGCCATCGGATCAAGAAACTCTTATGTTACATGATTGTATTACGAGTGTTGAAGACACCAAGGGGTGGGTTATGTACATATCCTGACTAGAGTTTGAGGTTTACGGGGAGACTCTTTGTGCCAGAGTTGTGTCGTGAGGATGTACTTCGTGAGTTCCACCATTATTGTCTTGTAATGCATCTAGAAGGCACAAAAATGTATCATGATTTTGCGCTGTCCGTTTTAGTAGAAGGGGATGAAGTTGCTCTTCTTGTCTCACGGTGTCTTACTTGCCAACAAGTAAAGGTAGAACACCATAGGTCAGCCGGTTAGCTACAGTAGTTGCCAGCGTCAGAGTGAAAATAGAAGAATGTTACAATGAACTTCATTTCTGGACTTCCGAGGTCGCTAAAGGGAAACAATGCCATATGGGTCATAATTAATAGATTGACAAAATTTGGACACTTCCTTCCTATGTGTATGACGGATTCTGTTGATAAGTTGAGCAAACTGTACGTGAGTGAGGTAATTTTAAAATTCGATAATTTTTAAAAATTAATTTTGAGTTATTGGCTTATTAAGAAAAAAAGAAGAAAAAAGAGTTAGTTATTTGGTATAATTTCTTATGTTTTTTTATTGCTTTTGATCTTTTTATTGAAATGTCGAATTTGTCCTTATTTTTTTACTTTAAAGTTGTAGTGTTTGAAATACGGACACGATTTTTATTTTATTTTATGAGTAAAGTTGACATTTTAATTAAGAGTAATATTATCGTTACATTAAAAAAATTAGAGTGTTTGGGATTTGAATAGACTTTTTTTTCTTAAAAAAATAAGGAAAGCGTTAGTTTACTTTTTTAATATGTCAAACAGTATATATGATTTAAAAGCTAATATTTCACAAAAAAGCTAAGTCTTGAATTTAAAAATATTAATTTTGAAATTGTTAATGTATATATGTAAATTAAAAATACATTTTAAATTTAATTTTAATTTTGGGTGCAGTTTGAGTGGAGGTGGACCCCCCACATCTTTGTTTCTCCTCTTGGAAGCCAATATCAAGCCCCAAGATTCCCCCACCCCAAGCTGACGTCACTCTCTCCCTCTTTTCTTATCTATCTCTTTCTCTCACTAAACTCCATTGTTGGAAAAGTGCAACACCTTGGTTTCTTTCCTAATTTTTGCTGGTTTCGGCGTGGATTTTAGTGACACTAGCAACACCTTGGCTTCTTTCCTAATTTTTGTTGGTTTCGGCTTGGATTTGAGTGACACTATAAAGATGAAAATTGATCTATTTGAGGAGGGCTTCGCATCCATTTGAAAGGATTTTGATTTTGACGACTCCAAGGTTTCCGTGGGTGATTAAAGATTTGAATTTTTAATTTAAACGGTAGAATTTTAGACTATTTTGATTTAAGTGCTTGACTTATGCAATTAAATGCATTTTTAGACAATTAAAATGCTATGAGTGGTGATTTCATGTTTTAAACCCTAGTTTGGTTGGATTCATGGGGTATTAAGTGGGTTTTTGTTGGATTCATAGGGTATTAAGTGGGTTTTTGTTGGATTCATGAGGTATGAGTTATATTTTTGTTGGATTCATGAGATCGAGTATTTAATTTTCAAAACAATCTTTGAAAATAATGAGGGTACATGAAAATGTCACAAAAAAATGAATTTTGGTAAATTTTGAGCTAACCTTGAGGGTTGGGTTTTAATTTCAAGATTTGGTTGAAATTGTGTAACATTGTGAAAATATTGTAGATTTATCCATGAGTTTGGATTGTACACATGCGGGTGTATTTAATTTTACCTAAATAATTTATTAAATGTAGTAGAACAATGTGGTTAATTTGGGCTTATATTGCTCCTCAACGAAAGTCCAAAAATTTACGCAAATAGGTGCTTTGTTTCGTCGGGTTAGCCCCCGTAAATGAAGTGGTTGCCCAATTGTGGGTGGTTGTTTGTTGTGACGAATTATAAAACTTGTGATTACTTAGCGAGTCCTAGTGAACCCCGGATCTAGGTCAATAAGAAGAGAGTTTATAATTGTCAACTGTATCCCTAGGGCACCAAGGTCAGTACATAGGTAAATCATTTGTGGTTGAAAATGAATCGTTGGGAAACAAGTTGGTTTTATGGTTTTCAAACCGTTGTGAATGTGAGAATTATATGAATACTTGGGAATTTGGAAGAAAATCGGTTTAAACCTATGTTTGGTTGTGTTATTCATATAATCGTTAATTACATGTCATGCATTTATCTTGTTAGTCTATTCATAATGGATTTCAGCTTATATTGTTGGAATAAAAATGTTTTCAAGTGACAAAGACGATCACGTATCTTAGAGCGGAGAAGCTTTGCATTTTTGATGATTTTTGAACCATGAAATCGTGGATTGTGAAGAATTACCATGTTAAAATGGTAATTAAGTTATGGATGATGCAATCTCGTTTTTGAATCATATAATTCATCTTGTAAATTCTCATAAATAAACTCTTTCAAGGTTGGGATAGTTTTTGTATGAAATTGATGATGAATGAAGATAGTTTTTGTGTCAACACTCATGTATTGTAAGGCTTGATGCTAATGTGTATAATTTGCGTATTTGAATGAGAGTTGAGCATGATCATTGGGTTGTTCATTTTGATTGAGAGTTGAATTTCATGCTTTGGGATGCTTGGGATCTTGGTTGGATCTTCATGGAAGGTTGTGAGAGGTGATTTGATTAGATTTCCTAGGTTTAAAGTTAGTTTTTATCATGTCTTATGCTATTGAACTCATTTCCTTGTTGAAAAATGTTGGTCTGAAATATTGGTTTCAAAATAGGATTTTGATGGTTTGGTCTCGAGGAAAGGACTGCTCGAGTGGCTATTACCTGAGAGGGACCCTTTTGTCTCGATCAGGTGGCTGCTCGAGTGGTGGTGGGCCCGCTCCACCACCACTCGAGCGGACTCACCTGGGCTAGGATGCGTCTTTTGTTTTCTTAAATAAAAAGTATTTTTTTGTTCAAGTCTCATTTTGGGACCTCTTTTTGATAAAATTAAAGCATTGGGAGTTTTTTTTAATCGTTTACCTCTCTTTTCAAAAATCGTTTTGATTTAAATGTTTTTCTTGGAAAAATGGGTTCTAAAATTAGGTTTTATGAAAAGATGATTGTTGTGCGTTAACTTTTGGTAGGTTATCGTAGGTGGTTCACGTACCTCGATTTTGGGAGCCTGATAGAAAATAAGTTAAATGACCACCGAACTTTGTCTTTGGTCTCGATACTTGGTCAGTTATAGGCCCTGTTTGGGCAAAATTTCATTAATTTTGCTTATTTTTATATTTTTGAATTTTTTTCTTCTTTTATCTAAAATTTTATATTTTTTCGAACCGTTTCGATGTGATAAACTGAAAAAATAAAAAATCTTGTTCAAAAGATAAATTTTTTTTTACTAAAGACGAAAATAAGTAACATAGAATTTGGTTTATTGGCTTATTTTGACTTTTTTTTTGAATTTTTTAATATTTTGATAAAAAAAATTTAATTTTTGGATTGTCTTAAATCTCGATCAAAGGAGTCAGAAGGTGTAATAACTTAATTAAACGATAAAAAAAATTTATTAAAGATAAAAATAGGTCAAACGAAATTATATTACTTACTTCATCCTTGTATGGATAACCATAAAAAAGAAAAAAAGAAAAAAAAAAGAAAAGAAAAGAGGATGGTTATGTTTGTGAGAAATGCCTATTCATTCTCTTCTAATTTTTTCTTGTCTAAATCAAACCAAAGTAAAGAATTTATCCTCTTTCTCAGTCAGTTTCCTTTTTCTTTTTTTATTTATTTTATTATTTTATTTTTTTCATTATTTTTATTTTATATCAACAAATCCTATAACAACAAAAAAGCATAAAGATTTTGCGTTTTGATCGTGAATTGAAAGCTTCATAGGAAAAAAAGATAAAGGCCATGGGCTAAATTTTGAAAATTTTGCTTATTTTTTTGTCTTCTTTGATTTTATTTTTTTAATTTTTTGATTTTTTTAGATTATTTTGTTGAGATGAACCAAAAAATTAAATTTTTTTATCAAAAGATGCAAAAAGTTTATTGAAGACAAAAAAATAACCGACATTAAATTTAATGTATTGGCTTATTTTGACTTATTTTTATTTTTTATGAACTTTTTTCACCTTTAGTTAATTTTTTTCCATCTCATCTCGATGACAGGAGTAGGGATGGCAACAGAGCAGGTTTGGGGTGGGGGTGTGTTTCTCCACCCGCACCCCATTTATTAGTGGAACAGGGTCAGAAAAAAATAATCGGAAAAGTGGAGGGGACGGGGGCGTAACAAAAAATATATTTTTTACTTTAAAAAATATTAATACTAACAATAATGACACGATAAGATATTAAAATAATAATATTAATCAATTCCTAGAATTAAAAATAAAAAAAATAAAAAATGGAAGTAAAAAATTTAAAATAAGTATAATATTTTTGTATTGTAGTTCTATTATATTGTTAAAAAATAAAATTTATATACATGTTTTTATATTAAATATATTTAATTGGGGGCGGGACAGAAGAAAACATGACGAAAATTACAAATATTGCTCTCTACTCGTTACCTAATAGGTGTGGAAAAAACTCGCACAAAACGGAACAGGACAGGTAGAGGCGGAGGCAAGGTGAGAATGGGTAAAATTGACATCGAGTTAAAAAATATAATATGTTGATTAAACAATAAAAAAATAAAAATAAATAAAATAAAATAAGTAAATAAATAAATATCCCAAACTGGGCCAAATTTGAAAAATTAGGTGTACACTGTACAATAATAGAATCTTTATAGTTCCACATCTAGCCATTTTCTTAGCAATACGGGTGTTTAAAAAAATCAGTAAAATTGATAAATCAGTTTAAATCGATCCAGATTGTATGGTTTAGTTTGGTTTTAGGTTGACGGTTAATTTGTTTGAAAATGCTACTGTTAGTAGCTTAAAATTGTAGCTGTAACAAAAGTTACGAGTATTTGGTAAAGATTGTATCTTGTAACTGAAATAGAAAAAAAAAGTAGTTAAAAATTGTAACAAAAGTTGTAGGTGTTTAAAAAAAATTGTAACTTATAATTAAAATCAGTAGCATAAGCTAAAAGCTAGTAGTAAATGCTTGGCCAAACACCCCCATAATATCATGTATTATATATAAATAAAGAAATTTAGAATATTAATTATTTTCTATTTGCATATTCTTTTTTTTGTTTCTTCTCTTTTATAATCTAATTTTTTTACATTTTTTTATACGATTGTAATATTATATAAGTCATAGACTATTAATAATTTATAAAAATAAAAAATTACAAGACAATAAAATACAATACATAGTTTATAGATACGAGAATGTTATTTTATAATCTTATGAAATAAGTAATAAAATATAATAAAAATAAAATAGGAGCTTTAAATAGGGGCCCTATATATAAGAGTTGTATAAGCATTAATCCCATCTCCGATTTTTAAAATTAAAAATTTTTACATGCTAATTATTTTTATTTTTTAGTCTCTCTCTTTATTTTATTATTGTTGTCTAGCTATTTAATTTGTTTTTACTTAAATCAGTCATAATTAACTCTTTCTCTCCTTCATTCTTGGTCTTCGTCTCCCCTTTTACATATTTTATTCACTTCACTTTATTCGATAATAATATATGATAAGTATAAAATAATTGAAAATAATAATTACATAAGTAAAATATAAAACTAACAAAGCAACTTTTGTAGAAGGGTGATGATATACATATAATAGTATAGCGGAAGCAGGTGTTTGTAGACTCAAATATCATGTTTGGTTAAATGAATATTTTTATAAAATAATTAGTGTATATTTGGATTATTTATATTTGAAGTATTATGAATTAAATTGTTAATATAGTTCTTTTTTTTTTGTGTGCGGTACCAAACGGTGTTTGTTTGATAGTGGTATAACATAATGATAAATAGTTTTTGTTATTTCATTTAACATGATTGGTATTGGATTAAATTTAGTCATATGCAAGAATTCCCTTTTAAGAATTAAATAAGATTCCTTGTAAAGCATAAGTTGCAATTTTGGGCAATGATTTCCTAAAATACACAAAAAAGGAGAAATATAGAAAAGACAAATATATGGTAATTTTCAACAATGATTTGCAATGCTATTGCCACTCTTCTATTCTCAGTACAAGAAATGTAACTGATAAATTCTTAGTACAAGAAAATTTCTTAGTTAGTTTTTTTTTTGTACGTAGAAATTTCTTAGTTAAATTTCTAAGAACTCATCGGAGAAATCGCTAGAGAAGAAGGAGATCGGCATCGGAGAAGGACACCGTCGTTGGCGACGGAGAAGAAGAAGAAGTAGATTGGCGGTGTGGAGCTAGGGTTTTGTCGGTGCCGGTGCTGGTGCCGAAGAAGGACACCGTCACCGGCGTTGGAGAAGAAAAAGAAGCAAATCGGTGGCAGGGGCAAGGGGGTTTATATGTTTGGCTATTGCTAGGGGCATTTTGGACATAACAAAATAAAATAGAACCTATTTTTTAAAATAATCTGAGATGAGATTAATTTTTCTATAAATCTTATGAATGGGACCTCTATTTAAAAACCTCAACAATTTATGCCAACTATAAATAATCAAATACAAAAGTGTAACTGTCTTTTACGGGCTAAAACACTTTCCAATAACAAAAGAGTATTTATCTAGATTTGTATGTTGATTCATCAACATGGTTCTAAATTCCTTGATTTTATGGTAGATTAGGCACTTATTAATATTATGGCATAGATTGTTTTAAATTAGTTTTGTTATTTTTTTGTTAGGGTTGTGTTTTGAATTTTTGTCAATCGAGTCTAGAAAGAAGTCTAGACAGTTTAGAATGCTAAAAGAGGTAAAAATATGTCACTAGAAACTCTGTAAATTGCAGAAAAATCGAGGCTTGCTTTTAACTAATGGAGCGATTTTGGGATTACTCGAGCGGTTTGTGCAAGATAGCAGTTTTTTTAGGCAGCTAGAGTTGTAGCCGTTACATGTTTTGACCTAGTTTTGGGTTCTATTTAGAGAGGATTATCATAGAAATCCTATGGGAGTGTGAGACACAACGTGAGGATACACTAAAGAGGCTTAGTTAGAGACCAGAATGTAAAGAGAGACTTAGATACACAAGAGAGACTCAAGTTAAAAGCCAAAGAGAGTGTAGAGCTAGTTTTTTTAATTCTTATTGTGTATAGTGGATTATTCCTTCTCTTCTGTGGAGGTAGGTAGTTAATTGAATTACGTATATCTTTGTGTTCTTGGTATTCTTTATTGGTTTGTGTAGATTGAAATCGTGACTCCTTTTTCCCCTGCATTAGGGAATTCGTGTTCCAAAATCTAAACATTTTTTTCAATTTATCTATTAGTTTGTATTTCATCTGACTCTATAAAGATTAATATGAATCTTTTCATAGATTTAAGATTCCCAACAAAAAAAAAGTATTGATAGGTAGTTCTTCTATTGTTTTATTTCCTTTTTTTGCACTACTTTTTGTTCATTTGGTGTACTATTTCATCAAATAAATAATTTTGTACTATAAATTTCTAACTAAAAAATTAAACTAAATTTGTGCATTGCACAAGTTAGAAAACTAGTAAAAAGAGTAAAAGAAACCAACAATTCATTCATGTAGGGCTCTAAATTGCGGTATCAAAATACATATATGTATTGGTGATACAATCAACCAATTCTTAGTCAATATATTAATAAATATTGGTATTGGAGATTCAAAAGTCTATATATATTAATTAATACAATATGTAAGAGTTGATATTTTAAACCCAACACCCATGTAAATGCATTTAGTAAGTCTTGCCTTAAAAAATAGCAATTTCAATCTTCCTCCATAACTGTTATTAATGGAGATTACATTATCTATAAACCATATCGGATTTTGGTTTCCATCTTTCCTTTTTTTCCATTGAAAGAAATCAAATGATTAATGAGAAGATCAAGATTTTAGATTTTTATTCCAAGGATGAGGTTCATCAACACCCACTTTGAAATTCTATATAAAGCAGTATTCTAAGAATGAGATTTATCTTAAGAATGATTTGAGATGAGCTCTGGCCGGTTAGCGATATACCAGAAACTGTTAGAGAGGGAAAGTGTTCCTTTTATGGAATTTCTGGTAGATCGCTGATCCGATTCGAGCTCGCTTCTATAGGGTTCAGATGAAGCATCTTTAATCTTGAATTACAAAAGACAATCAAGATCAATTGTATCCTTTTGTAATTGTGTATCTAACTTTTTTTGTCCAATTTGTTACCTTCCTTTTGCTTTCTTTACCTTTCTTTACCTCATTAATAGTTCTTGGATTAACTATCAATCTTACCTCCTAATACTTTAAAGTTAAAATCTATTGACAGAAAAAAAAGAAAATAGAAAAGATATAAAGGAGATGAACGAAGAAAAATTATTGATCTTGATTGGCCTTGTTGGCGCCTCCTATTCCTTGGCCTCGCTGGCACTCCTCTTCCTCTTCCTCTTCCTCCTTCTCCTTGTTGTCGATGCCATCGATCACCACCGCCAGCAAATCTGTTCGCGCACAGACGAGGTACCGTTGTTCCTCGCCGCCTTCTCCTTGTCCTCCTAGCCGCCGCCCCTCCACCGCCGATCCTCCTCCTCCTCCAGCTAGATCTAAACCACCGACGACGTCTACGCTCCTCCTTCGATCTGCTACAATGGATTCCACTGCCGCTCCTCTTCATCCTTCGCCGCTCTTCCTCTGTCGCCGCTCCTCCCCTCATCAGATCTAGTCCAGATCTCGCTGCACCACCATCGCGCTTCATCTTTCTCCTCCTCACCGCCGCTGTTGTCGTTCCTCTTCCTCATTGCCACCGCCAACCACTAGATTTGGACCACCGACTCCAGATCTCGCCGTCTCCACCGCTCCTCCTTCTCGCTACCGTCAACCACCAAATCTGGACGATCGACTCAAGATCTGTAACACGCTACTGCTCGTCCTCTTCGCCGCTGTCGTAGCTCCTCCTCCTCCTCCTTATGGCTGTTCAACAACCCGCCCAACCCGCCCAACCGCCCTGCACCCATCCGCACCGCACCAACCCAAGCAAATTTAAAATGAAGAAAATGGTGGGTTGGGCG